>VXBU01015246.1:472146-664235 GCA_013400315.1 Bombycilla garrulus
CTTCCTCCCCGGCACGCGGTGCGAGCCCGCACGGCTGTGCTGCCGGTGCCCCGTGTCCCCGGCGCTCCTTCCCGCCCGCGTTTGGGTGGTGGGGCGCTGGCAGAGTCCCCCATCGCTCCGGGCCTGCCGTGCCTCCCCCCGCGGGAAATCGCGTCCCTTTTCTCGCTTCGAGCCGGGGCCTGGCTTGGGCTTCGGTTCTCACCCTGACAGATCTTGTACTGTGTGTGTTAAGGAATTTAAAGCACTGTCGTGGGAAGGAAATGCCTCGTTTTTCTTCCCAGGGCACGGCAGTGCACTACAGAGTTAAACATATAAAAGCCTTAAAACATTTAAAAGATTCCTATATGGTTAGTTACACCCCACGAGTTTAGGTTAAGGTTGTGATGTAGTTAATTTACAGTTCTTAGGGTGACTTCAGGCGTGGTTCATGCACGAGAGGGTTTCGGTCACTGGGATGCTGATCTCTGCTGTGCTTAAATGTTTCTTCAAGGTCTTTGCTTTGGTTCCAAACACCTGTAGATTCCTTTTCTTATTTTTTTTTTTTTAGTGATACTGTAACAAAGATGACTGTATATGCTTTTGTTTGATATTGAGTTTCTTGTCACTTTTATTTGGATAAAAACCTATAGTATAAGCTGGTGGCCCAAAAGCACAAATGCTTAGTCTTTATTATGTGGAATAATAGTATTGGTTTTGAAATAGAATAGGTTTTGAAAATTGTTGAGAAATTTTACAAAGGTGAAAATGTTACAAACACATTTTATGGGAAGTCATGTGACTTGAATTGAATCGAACTTGCCCCTGCTGTTTTCTCTTTGATTCTTCAGGACAGCACAATTTCACTTTCAGTCTTTAGAAAAAGCCTTTCATTGCTTGCTTAATTCTGGTTATTAAATTTAACTATTAGTTAAATATTTTCACTGCCTTTTTAAAAACAGAAATAAAAGTTTAAATGGGGCTAAATAAAAAAAATCAAGCAAAACCTCATAATGAGAAAACTCTAAATCTTAATATAAAATTTAAAATGTGACTCTTGAAGCTGTAATTTCCTTCTATTGTCAGCTGTAAATAAAGGATGTATCTTGCTTTTCTGCTTTGTAGAGTTCCATGGTTTAGAGAGGTATATGGTATTGGGAGGTTTTTAAACACAAAATTGATACATATATTCCATTCTAACCTCAAGAAATGGCCTGCATATTTTTTTCCTTACTGTACCAGGCTTCACCCTGCCCTTGCAGGAGCTATGAGTAGTTTTGCAATTCAGTGGTTGAAAAGTTGAACAGGGACTTTGGGATTTTAATGCCCTGATTACCACAGAAGCTGAAACAGAAGTGGCTGGAGAAGAGTGAAGGGAAATGTTGAGGAATGTGACCAGTGGTGCTTCTTTAATGTAGCTTTTTCCCTCTTCAGTGCAATAATCTCTGCTGCCACTTTGAAAACCTGTTGCAGTAACTGTTGATGAGCTATTTTTGGGGCTTGTATCTGATTACTTCCCACACTACTCGCTCTCCCAAAAAGGGGTTTGAGTAGGGTGAGTTGCTTCACAGATGCCGTGTAAGAATTCTACAAAAATACAGTAGGCTTCAGGCTGTTCCTTCAGACCAGGCTGCCAAACCCAGCACGCTGAAAATACTGGCAGCAGAGGTCAAGGAGGCCGGTGCAAACTTCAGATCAACATTCAGATTTTTGTCCTTTCCTTTTCTGGATTTACCTTGTTGATTATTGCAACAAAATGTAATGTTTTGGTTAGAAAATGGATGGAAAGATGAACTTTATGTGCAGATGAGAGTGGTGTGTGATCGCCAGATCTCTCTGTGAAGCTGATTTGACACTTAAAGGGCATAGGATAAAACTGTTTTAAGGTAGAAATCAACCTTAGTGCTTTTACTTCTCTTTAGATAGATCACAGGAAGAATTGAAGTGACAGTGATGTCAGCTCTGCTGAGAGTGTATATTTCAGACAATAATTTTCTTGTTTTTTTTTCTTTCAGACTGAGACTAATTATGGAAGAGAAGTCCAGAAAATGACAGAAAAGCATTAGTTTTCCTCTTCTAGGACAGTCATGTTGGAAGGATTGGTAGCCTGGGTCCTCAACACCTACTTGGGCAAATATGTCAATAACCTGAATACAGACCAACTTTCAGTGGCACTTCTAAAGGGTGAGGGAGGCTTTGTGGTATTTTCTGTACTGTTTTCATATTGTGATTTAGGAAAGTATTTTTGGTTTTTTTTGTTTTTTTTTTTTTTTGTAATAACTTGGAGGTGGAATAGAAAGAATCCCTTAATATTGTGTTTAATGTCTATATAAACCCTTTCAATACAGAGTTTGGTGCTAGAACTTTACAATGAACAGTAAATGATGTTGTGCACTTTGTTGCTTTTTATCAATACTCTTAAACCAATTTACATAAAATTTTCAAAAGTATGCTTAGCTATCTTAGCATGTTGATTTTATGTGATTTTTTCTTGACACTGATCAGTAACTTTTCTGTTGAGGGACCATGGCAGGAAGTGTCCTGCAGCCTCCTACCTTTCAGTGCTTGTAGTTACTGCCCTGCAATCTGGTTTGTGTCATCCTGCATCCACGAGTTTTGTACTTTGTACAGAGTGCTGGAATCAATGCTTTCTGTTCACCCTTTGCTGCTGTTATCTGCTGCTTCTAATGAGAATGTTTTGTAATACTCCAAGGCTTTTCTGTGCTTTTCACAATACCAAGAAAATAAGTATCTCTCTTGAGAAGACAATAAGGAGAGGGTTTTTTTCTGTGGCTACAATGAAGTTCAGATCTAAAACCTCACAGAAGGTTGCTTCTGGATGACCTCATGAAATAGGTTGAGCACATGACATTGGAAAATTAACAAGTGTGTTAAGTAACCACATTGTGATTGTAATACAACCTGAAGTGGTAGGTTGGCTGTTCTCATTAAATCACATTTAATGATTTTTTTTTAAAGAGTGCCAGTCATTTTAAGCTTACAGTGTTCAAGCTGGCTTTCTTTAAGATAGCTTTGTTTAACAGACTTGTCTTTTTCTTCCACTTTCTATAGGTGCTGTTGAATTGGAAAACTTGCCACTAAAAAAAGATGCCTTAAAGGAGCTGGAATTACCATTTGAAGTAAAGGCAGGTTTGTATTTTGCTTGTGTGTGCAGGACAAAGATTTTCTGAACAGGAGGAATTGCATGTTTTAGAGGACCTGTGAGTCAGAGACTTGAACAGATGAGGTAGCCTGATTTTTAGGTTATTTCTGTTTTAGCTCATTTGTTTCTTACAGCACTTTTTCTTTGAGGATTTTCAAGGGTGATAAAGCAAGTTTTCACAGGAATCTGATAGTGTGTCTGTTTATTCAGGTTTCATTGGCAAAATAACACTGCAGATCCCTTTTTATCGTCCACACGTGGATCCATGGGTGATATCTGTCTCAAAACTGCACTTAATTGGTGCACCAGAAAAAAGAGAAGAGTTCAATGAGGAAAGGGAAAAGTTGCAGGAAAGGGAACACAAGAAGGCCCTTCTGCTGGCACTTGAAGAAAAATGGAAGGTGAGTCACACTTGTGTTTCACAGGGAAGAAACCTCTGTGGTGGATGGATTATATTTAAGTTTCCTAACGAGAGAGAAATGCACAGGAGTTAGAATTTGATTTGTACATGCTGCCCTAGTACAGTTTCTGTCCTACCACCCCTCACCATTATGTCATATGTCCCACATATGTCAGAGATACCTAAATATCTCAAGTCAACTTGTTAGTTTTTCTTTCTCGCTGTTGACAGTGATTTCAGTGTAACAAAGTATATTGTCTCCTCACCAGCTGTTACCCTCCTTAGTAATGCTTATCCATGTTTCTTCTTTCAGAAAGAACAACAACAGAAAGGGGAGTCTTACTGGTACTCAGTCACTGCATCTGTAGTCACGAGAATTGTAGAAAACATCGAAGTGAGTCTTTGCTTTTGGGTGGTTGGCAGTTACACATTTGCCTTTAAATGGAGAATAATTGTAGGATAGCAAAAAAAAAAAAAATAGATTGTGTTGTGAAAGTGGCTCAGTTTTGGGGAGAAGGGCAGGGACTGCTGGCATCTGAGGAGAAGGTAGAACCAGGGAGTACAAAAACAGAAATGAAGAATAGGGTTCCTGTTAGGTTAAATATTTAGTAGAAATTTGTTGGAAATTTGCATAAATTAAATATTAAATTGCTCTAGCATTAATGAAAAGTATTACTGTCTGCTATAATGATGTAAATAGTATATCTCTAGTAATGTTTTTTTTTTCTGTCCAGTTAAAAATCCAGGATGTGCATTTGAGGTTTGAGGATGGTGTCACAAATCCCTCGGAGCCATTTGCCTTTGGCATTTGCATCAAAAATGTCTCAATGCAAAATGCAGTGTTTGAACCAGTAAGTGCAGCTTGTGTGTACAAGAGCAGCTCACATGGGATGCTGCTTTTTATTCAGAAAAGCATCCAGCACTTTAAAAATCTTTTGGTTGTAATAAATTGACTCTGAGCATTTAATGTTTTTTATTGGGTATGTAGAACTAAAAACTACATGGCAGTGTGTGTGATCTTGACTTTACTCCACTTCTCCTCCTCCAGGTGGAGAAGCTGATGCGGAAAAAACAGCTGGAAGTTGCTGATTTCAGTGTTTATTGGGATACCAGTTGCACTTTACTGGGTGACCTACCTCCTGGTCAGCTACAGGTACATGAGAGAGGCTGTTGTTATTCTCCTTTCTGTACTACAGACCTGATTGATGTAGAATTTATTGGATCTGGTCTTTTAAGAGCAACAGAAATCTCTGGTTTCATGCTTTACTGGTAGGATACATGTGCAAGCCACAAAGGCTGTGCTGTGAAATAGCTTGTTTTATTTTTGAAGAGAGAATATGTTCAAGAAGTTTTTTCCAATGGACTGGCCTGCTAATAAAGTACATTGCAGTACATGAAAATAAAGTACATTCTAGTGCATGAAACCAGTGCATCCTAATGATTGTTGCAGACTTGCTTCTTAGACACTAATTTGCTTGTAACCCCCAGGAAGCAATGGATAAAAGTATGGAAAGTCGTGGTCACAATTACATCATGGAGCCTGTCTGCACTTCTGCTCTTCTCAAGAGGAATTGTTCTAAGGAGCCTTTAAGATCTCGGCATACTCCACGGCTGGAATGTGACATTCAGCTGGAGACAATACCCCTGAAGCTTTCCCAGGTAAATACCAGCCACTCATCTCCCAGTAACTGGTGCAGATATCCTAAAACTGGCAGTGTTTGTGACAGCTTAAATGCTGTTATTGTAGCATAAAATTAATACTCTCTGAAAGATTTTGAGAGGCAGCTCAAAGAGATATATTGAATAAGTTGTTTTAAAGTCAAGCATTCAAAATTACTTATTTTACTGAAACTGAATTACTGAAACTGATTACTGCAAAAAGAATTAAATTGCTGTTTGTTTATTGTAGCAGTAGGAAGGGTGCATGTGGGGGGGGTTGGTCTGTAGAATAGCGGCTGCTATTATGTTGATATCCTGATGTGGAAGATTTCATTCTGTGTATTTGTAAATAAAGCCATAAATGGGATGTCACACATGACTAATGGCTGGGAGAAGATATCTCACACTGGGGAACAAAATTGTGAATTATGATTAACATTAATCTGAATTTATGTCATGTGCAGGCCATTGACGCTAGTAAACCAAACCTGTGGTTAGGTTTTTGGCTGGATTTTTTCTTCTCCTCTTTTCCTGGGAAAACACTTCAATATCACCTCACTGATCTGTGTGTTGTTTCATTAAAAGATGCAGTATCAGCAGATCATGGGATTTTTAAAGGAATTGGCTAGAAAGGAACGACAGCTGAAATTCAGGAAGTGGAAACCAAAGGTTACAGTAACAGAGAAGTAAGTACATCTCCAGGTGTGGTGCTGCCAGCTGTATTTGAAAAACTAGAATGAGAGAAATACAAAAATGTACATAATAATCATATGCTAGAGATTCAGTTTTCATCTTTTGTTCCCCTGTCTCAGAAATCAGTTTTAAATATTCAGATGTAATTCGAACATAAAATTATCCTTATCTGAGGCTTTCAATCCAGTCTGTGTAACTCCAGATTTTGTTGTCTGTACCTAATATGTGGCAGCTGGACTGAGTCCCAGGGGAGTGGTGGGAGCTTGGGGAGCACTGTCCTGCAGTCTGTAGGACCAGCCCTGCGCTGCCTGCAGTGCTGCTGCTTTTCCTGCCCCCACTGCTTTTCACTGCATCTCCTGGACCTTTCACCAGTTGCCCATGCACTTGCCTGATGATTTTTTGGATGCAATACTGGTAATACAGCAATTAAAAATGGTTTCAGCTGCCGGGAGTGGTGGATCTTTGCCCTGAATGCAAACCTCTCGGAGATCAGGGAGCAGAGGCAGCGTTCCACCTGGGCGTTCGCACTGCAGCGCGCTCGCGACGCCGTGGCCTACACAGACTTGTACTACAGCAAGCTGAAAGGGGAGCCACTGTCTGCTGCAGACCAGGTATTTAAACTTGAGTTTCTTCCACAGTGATGGTCAATCACCTTACGTTTGCTTTGTTTCATCTTTCCGTGTTTAAAACCTGGACGAGTTAAGAACCAGTCGTACTGCAGGCCGTTTTCACTGTCTGCTCACCACAGCTGAGATTTTAATGATGAGTCCTGGGCTTGTGGGTGGTGTGTGAGCTGTAGGGTTCATGTGGTTTTGTTCTACACTGCAAAAAGCTGTCTGGTTTTTGAGCTGTAACCAGTGTTCACCAGAAATAGCATTAACTGCTATAGAGTGCCTGTGACAGTTGGTAAGATGCTTTCTTAACTCATGTTCTCTGTAGATCCAAAAGGTATTTAAATACCAGAAATGTGTCTACCCATATGCTTGGGTAGATAATTGGGAAAAATTTTGGCTGGTTTACAGTGTGTTTATGGTTTTTTGGGGATTTTGTTGGGGTTTTTTATTTGTTTTGTTTTTCCAAGTTTATTTGAGGATGAAGAATTTAGTGCCCCTAATAATGAACCTATGACTTACTTCAGAAAGAAAAAAACCTTGAACTATAATTATTATCTTTAGGTGTATTGGGACTTTTTCTTCAAATCAGTTCGGGGCACCATGTACCATACCTGTATTAGTTAAAGGTGCAATTCTATTGGTACTTTTAAGTTGTATGTAATCCTTATTTTTCATATTTGGATATGAACTGTAGGAGTAGGTCAATTTACAGACAATTTTATAGTACCTGGCAAAGCCAGGTCTCATAGAGTTTGTATTGTGTTCAGCAGAGCTGTGAAATACAAGGGTAATGGCAGTGGACTAGAAAAATGTCTTTTGCTTTGGTGCTTCATGATAGATTTTTTTAGACTTGGGTGAATCATCAGTTCCCTCAAACAACTTGTTAATCATTACAAAGAAGCCAACATAGCATATTCATAGTCTGAGTAACTGGCTATGAATACTACATCGTCCTAATTTACCCAGTTCATTTCCTCCACCTTCTTTATTCAAGACAGAAGCTTTTTTTACTCCTGGCTAAGCAAGGCATTCTGTAAAATCAGTTTATTTTCCCTGGTTTAATTTTTGTGCTGTAGATCATCCTTCTTATTTGTAATAGGAGGATATAGTTGTGAATTTTTTACAGTGCTAAAATATTGTATTTTACAATGCAAATAAGCTTTATTTATAATTCAGGGGACTGTCAATATTACAATTGCTTACATGACTTTCATTAATTTTTGTGTGCTGAGGCACTTGGATATGATCATTAATGGTATCTTAGTTTTTCTACGATAGTGCAGAGATACTTGACATGTTTGTGAATAAGATTCTGTACTCCTTTAATGCAGATACTGTACTGTTTTTTGTCTTTTCCAGGCAGAAATGCATCGTATTGAGGATGAGCAGACTTATGAAGAATTGAAGGTTCTGTATGAGATAGTTCATAATAAATTTCATGACTTAGCTGAGGTGAGAACATACTCTATACAGGGTAATATTTGGAATCTAAGTGATTATCTGATGTCTTGTTCTGCTGGAGAGCCTTAGGAGGTATTTTTGTTGATTTAAAAGTGTGGCATTAATGCTAAAATTGCAGAAATCCTCAGTTCTGCAGCTTTTACTGTCGTGTCACTTGCACAGTGAAATCTTTTGTCTTGCCATATGATGATCTTCCCCAGCAGGGTTCTTGCCAGAATTCCTAGGTCAGGTTTTCTCCATCTTAAAAACAGAGAGTGGAAATGAAAGCTTGTAATGAGCATTTTCCCAAAATAAACATGTGGCAGAAGTGAGCACACTTCATTTAATATGGACTAATCTCCATAACAGCACAACATAATCTCTTGCAAATACAAATGCTGAAATGTAGAGCTGTGCTTTATGGTGTCAAATGACTTCTTTGGTTTAGTGTTTCTAGACTAAGATTTAAGTGGTGACATGGCTTCATAGGTGCATAATCACAGTACTCATTGTGTGTATGAATATGAATAATCATATTCATATGAATATGAAGCAGTTAAGTGATATGTTTGTTACTTCCTTGCTGCTGCTCTCTGCTAGGCTGAGTATTGACTGAGAATATCACTGCTGAGTAAATAAGAGATTAATCTGTGTTTTTATTGGGGTGTTTTTTGTACACTGGTTATGCTGTTTCACACAGCAGCAGTAACGTGTATGTCTTGAACGTTCAGAGTGTGAAAGAGCCCTTGCCTGATTCCATTGGAGGTTCCTCTCCGGCAGAAGGCGCCCATGGCAGCAGCTCTGGGATGCTGCAGTACCTGCAGTCCTGGTTTCCTGGCTGGGGAGGCTGGTATGGATATGCTCAGCAGACATATGAAGGTGAACCTTTTGAAGGGCTGCTGCCAGACCCCAAGGAGCAGTGGAATCCAGAAGACATACTGGGTATGGAAACACAGGGTTTGCTCCCACGCTTTGATACCTGGCCCAGGTGGGCAGAAAGAGCTCTGGGGCTGTACTGTTAAAGGATTCTGTACCAGCTGATGTACCCAGGCCTGCCTGAAGCTGAACAGCCTGGGCAGTGTGTTGGTACCTGGATAGCTGCTTATTTCCAAAGGGATACAGGGAATTTGTTCCACTGTTACTGTCATTCATGGCAAAGAGCTTTGGGACTTCTGTTCAAGTGTGTGTGGGGGGACATATGACTGGGTGTAACAGGAATAGAACTGGGTTGTTGAAGTCTTTGTAAATTCAGATTTATGTTACCTTGATCAAAATAGAAGAATTCTATGAAATCTGCATTTTTTAAAGGAAAGAGATTTATCTGCTCTATTTTTGTTTCTGTTTTTCCCCCTGAGAGCTGGAGAAATCTTTATTTTCATATTCATAGGAACTTCCTTGTCAGTAGCCCTCCAGAAACTTAATTTATTTAATGTTTCGGTTTTTTTTTTTTAATTAGGTACGGATGAATTTTTTGATCCCGCTGCAGATGCTTCCAGCATGAATACCTTTACCAAGAGAGATCATGTTTTTGCTAAATTAAATTTACAGCTGCAGGGTGGCTCTTTCACTCTGTTGCATAGGAAGAAAAAGGTATTGCGTGCTGAAGAGGCTGCTTTTATGCAACTGGAGTTTTCAGGTATTAAGCCCATTTCTGTTCTTTCTTAAAAAAATGACAGCTGCCTCACAATCATTGTACTATATAACAAATTTCCATGTTAAATTTTTAGTAGAAATAAATATACATAAAGACTTCAAAAATACTTGTTTGTTGGACAGTATTTTTTATTTGTAAAATTTAAATAAAATGTATGCTGGATTAAAAGAAACAAAATAATTTTATGTATTTATATTCCAGGTGTAAAGATCTTGGCAGAATCCCTTCCTCGCAGAAAGTCTTCCCTTCTCAAAGTTCAGCTTGGCGGTCTTTTCCTGAGGGATTTGGCAACAGAAAGGACCATATTTCCTGTTCTTGTTTTTCCAAATCCTGTAGGTGAAAGAAAACCCTTTAAGTTACTATGTGGGAATGATAATTGCATGTGAAAATAGTTATATTCCAAAACTCAGAACATTTCTTATCCCAGAAAGGGAAAACAAAAGTCTTGAAGAAAAGTTTCCACCTGTTGAATTTTTTTTTCCCTTTCTTTCCAAGTATCATTTGTAGAACTCTTCATTTTTTACTCTGTGTGAATGTGACATCAGGCTTTCAGTTATATGTGTTTAGAAGAAGATAATTTTTTGAACAACATTTGACTTTTGGAACAATCGGTATTGCTGCTAAATCAGTGATTGTTCTTTTTCATAAAGCTCTGTGGTCCAAGTAATGGTTCTGTTTCACCTGCATACTGGTACAATAAATGCAGAAAGAAATTCTGGAAAAGATTTCAAAATTCTCTTCTAAGTGAACAAAATTTGAGTCTAAAGCCATGAGGATTTCCCATGTATTTTGTACTTTGTACTGACCGCAATTTGCACTTCAGAGTTCAGCCTGTCTGCTGCAGGTGTGAGGAGTGTTTGCTACTGTCATATTGCCTTTTGTTTGACCATGTCAGTGAAAAAATGCATATAATAATCTCAGACAGTACACATAGTTCAACAAAAAAGATTTGTATGCTAATATCAGGTGGCTTGGTTGATTTTATCTAAACAATCTTTTTCTTTTAAATTCTTATTAGCAAAAAGAGGTTGGCTGCATGTCTTCCTTTGGACTCCAAAGTTTGTCCTCAGAAATGACTAATCAGAACACTGGTAAAGATTTCATTTTATGTTTGATGAAATAATTCCTGCAAACCAGAAATTTCAAAACTAAGTGCCTAGAGTTTGAATTAATGCAAATGCTTTTTGCAAATGGTAAAGATAAAATCATAGAAGCTTTGTTCTTCAAAGATGTAAGGGTGGATGCAGGTTGATTTTAAAGAAAGGAAGAAATTATGTATTTTGAGACAATAGGAGTTGCACTTACTCTTTGTTTTGGTTTAAAAAGAAATGTACAGAAGTTCAACATTAGAACCCCAATTTTACAAGTGTTTTTATATATATAAACTTGTTGAATTCTATTGATTGTAGAAGTTGACCATATTACTTCCTTTCCTGTCTAAGAATTCTTAGACACTTGTACTTTCCCAATATTACCAGTTAAAATTCAGTTATTAAATTCTTTGGGAGTTGTTTTTTGCTTTTATCTTATTTAGTTCTTTAGGGTTTTTTTACAGCTGCTTTTTGTAAGTCATTTTTTTATTCAGTTGCAGATCCTGATGCTCCAGTATTTGAGATGCTTTATGAAAGAAATCCAATTCACAGCACTTTTGAGAGGCGCCTGGAAGTCAGTACCAGACCTCTAAATATTATTTACAATCCACAAGCCATTAAGAAAGTCGCTGACTTCTTCTACAAGGGAAGGGTTCATACCTCAGGTTAACCTTTAATGTGTTTTTTTGGTGGGGTTGGGGTTTTGTTGGTGGAATCACATCTTTTCTTGTATTAGATTCTTATTTATTTTCATTCTTAGAAATATAAAGCACTAATCAAAGAACCTTCACTTTAAGTTCACATGTAGCAATACTCTGAGTCTTGTCTGGAGGGTTTTGTTCCTTTGTTTTGTTCTTTGCTTAATTGAATTAGGGATTTTGCTTTGGCAGACTCCTGCAGCCTCTGCTCTAAAATTGCAAGTTGCTGTTATGCCCCATGGTGGATGTTCATGTCCTCTAAATTAAAATTCATAAATAAGGAGAGGGGACTTGTTCCTGTAATCTGTTCTGGCAATTGATGGAGTTTTTTGAGAGGGCAGTTAAAAGAGTATTGCTGTAGTAATGATACAGAGGAAATAGTATTCTAATTCCTGTTGTATTTCTTTTTGTTGGTGAGATTAAGGCTGCCCTTTGTTACAGCCTCTTGAGATACCTTGATTTTTAGATTTGAACATACTGGTTCCTAAATTTCTAAGTGCAACAAGATTTAGGGTTTTAAGCCTGTAACACTGTAAAGTGGCCACCTTTGCAGTTTTGGCTGTTCAGTTTCTGAGGAGATGAGAGGTTACAGTAAAGTAACATTAGGAACATGAAGATGTTCTTGAAATACCAATTGGTTTTTTGCTGATTGTGGTAAATAGCAAAATATTCAAATTATCTGGTATAAAGGCATGTGTGATGCCTTTTCTCACAAGGTGAGAATATTCCAGAAATAATCAAGTTTGAAATAAACAAACGAACCAAGCAAACAAAAAAACACTGCTTACACATGCACATTTTAATGTTTAGTCAGAAATTCCTCTGTGGCCATACTCAGCACCCTTTCTGTCTTACTCAAATTTAATTACTTGGGCTGAACTTCTGTGAGATAAAGACCAGAAAAGGGATAAAGGGATTGAGAAGTATTTTTTTATTGTGATTATTTGTTTTGTGCTTAAATACTTCCTTTTTTCTGTGCAGCAGCCTGGTGAATAGGCACAGACAATGACTTACACCTGCTATAATTTCCTGTTCTGCATTTTACTGCTGAAATTTAAAATTTAAATGTTTTGTCTTTTTTTCTTCTGATTCAATAAAGGATGAACAAAGTTATACCTAGTCAGTTTTCCCTCTCTCATGCAGGTTTTGGTTATCAGTCTGAACTAGAGGCAAGAGTGGCTGAAGCTGCCAGAAGACAGTACAACAAGCTGAAAATGCAGACAAAAGCTGAAATCAGACAAACCATCGATCGTTTATTAGTTGGAGACTTCATTGTAAGTTTTTGCCCTCAAAATGTTTATGTAGACTTTTAGCCTTTGGTTTAGGACTTGGAGCTCTAAAGAGTGAAGTTTGTTGTTTGTGTGATGTTCTCTGTGAGCAGAAGGGGAGTTTTCCAGGAGGTGTTGTAGATTTCTTGTTGCTGTCAGTCAGTCCAAGTGTGAGATGGAGGGCATATTTTCACCTGCTGAAAATGTTTCTTTTTAATTGACTACAGTGGGAGTCTGTGGTTTTACAAGGTACCAAAACCTGAGTGTGGCTGGAGTTCGTGACATTCAGCTCATCAGGAGAGAAAGTGGCTAATTAGATGTTTCACATTACTTTTTTTTTTTTGTTTGTTTGTTTTCTTGTGGGCTGTTATATCTTTCTTCTTAACTTTCAGGAAAACAGCAAAAGCTGGACTGTGTGCCTTGATATCTCTGCTCCTCAGGTGATCTTTCCCGATGATTTCAAATTTGTGGATCCTGTGTTAGTTGTTATAGATCTGGGGAGAATATTACTCACAAATTCTCAAGGTATGATCTGGAATTATTGCAGCTTTCCTTTTCTTTTTATCTTCTTTCAGAAAGTTAGAGCTTAAAAAAAAGTACAGGGAAGGTTTGGGGAGTGCTCCTGCTTTGTAAAGTAGAAAAAAATCTTTTTCTTAAGATAATAAAATGAAAGCTAATATTAGGCAATCAGTTGGACAAAATCTTCTGATGATAAAAATACTGTAGTTAAGTAGTTCTTACCTTTCATTTGATTTTGAGGATCAGAAGAATTGTGTGGGCAGAATAATGGATTCTTTCTTTGACAACTTGGTCAAAAGTAAATCTTGCAGTAAGTGGGTTAAAAATGAGACAGTATTGTCTTTTAATAGCTTCTTTACTATGGTGTGACTGACACCTCTGTGAATGTTGAAGTGTAATGGGTTTCTTGTTGAGAAAAAAAGAAGTGACAGTGGAAGTAGGCAAGAATAGTACCAGATATGCTTTGTTTAAAAAAAATAGGACTTCAGACAGGATGATAGGAGAATCATAGGAAACATCTGAGGAGGGAGAAGAATACTTTTGTTTATTGTTTACTGTTTTTTTAATCCACAGAAGACTCTAAGAGGAGTGCAGGTGACATTTCTTCAGAAGTCAATGAATTGAGTGATGAGGAATATAAAACACCTCTTGCAACTCCTCCCAATACTCCACCACCAGAATCCAACACCAACAGTGGCATCAAAATGTCTGAATTTACTGGAGTGGAAATAAGTGAAGAGCAGCTACAGGCACAGTTAATGAGTAAAAAAATGTATGAGAGATACACACTTTCTTTTATGGACCTTCAGATCATGGTGGGCCGAGTGAAAGACAACTGGAAACACATTCAGGATAGTGATGTGGGTCCAACTCACGTGGTAGAAAAATTCAATGTTCACCTTCAGCTGGAGCGCAGACTGATCTACACATCTGACCCAAAGTACCCGGGAGCTGTCTTGTCTGGCAACCTGCCAGACTTAAAAATTCACATCAATGAAGACAAAATCCTGGCTCTGAAGAACTGTTTGACAAAGCTGAGCACGCCTGAAGCTAAATCTTCAGATGCCCTACATTTAGGGAAAGATAAGATTTTTGCAGAGGTAGACCAGTTTGGCAGTTTGCACGATTCTGTGATGAATCTGACCCAGAGTGTTGTCATGCTTGAGCAGCACACCCGAGAAGTTCTTGTTGAATCCCAGCTGCTTCTGGCTGAGTTCAAAGTGAACTGTATGCAGCTGGGTGTTGAGAGCAATGGACGGTACATCTCTGTGCTCAAGGTTTTTGGCACCAATGCCCATTTTGTGAAAAGGCCTTATGATGCAGAAGTGTCCCTGACTGTCCATGGCCTGTTACTGGTTGATACTATGCAAACATATGGAACAGATTTTGATCTTTTGATGGCTTCTCATAAGAACCTGAGCTTTGATGTGCCTACAGGAAGCCTTCGAGACAGCAGGGCTCAGTCCCCAGTTTCTGGACCACAAGATTCACGTCCCGTTGATGTTGCTGGTTTGGCAGAGAGATGCATTACAGCCTCCAACACCTCACCCAATAACAATGGAAAAAATCAGGAGTCCTTGATAAAATTGGAGTATCAGTTTGTGAGTGCAGAATGCCCATCAATGAACTTGGATAGCAGTCTGCAGGTGATCTCTCTACAGGTGAACAACCTGGATATCATCCTTAACCCAGAGACTATTGTTGAACTGATTGGGTTTCTCCAGAAATCTTTCCCCAAGGAGAAAGAAGATTCTAGTCCTCAGCCTTTAACAGCTGACTTGGAGAGAGGTTGGAGGGAACAGGAAACATTCCAGTCTACTTATGCACAGAACACAGAGGTAGCAGTTGATATTCACTGGTTAAATGTACTCCTCCTCAGGACAGTTGGCATGACAAACGGAGAAAAATATGGCAGAAAAATTGCAACAGCCAGTATTGGTGGCACCAAAGTCAATGTCTCCATGTGTAGTAAACTGGATGTGAATGGCTCTCTTGGATGCCTTCAGCTTATGGATCTGACCCAAGACAATGTAAAGAACCAGTATGTGGTGAGCATAGGCAACACAGGGAGGTATGAAAATCTCATTGGCAATGTAAATTTCTCTGGACCTTTATTCTTTAGGTTTGATGATGGAAATAGTCTTCCAGATGCTTTAAGTTTCACTTTCACAGAAAAGTCAAAAGAGGAGTGTTCTCTCAACCTCAAAATGGCCTCCTTACACTACAACCACTCAGCCAAGTTTCTGAAAGAGCTGACTTTGTCCATGGATGAGCTGGAGGAGAATTTCCGCAGCATGTTGAAAAGTGCAGCTTCCAAAGTTACAACAGTCTTGGCAACTAAAACTGCTGAATACAGTGAAATGGTTTCTTTGTTTGACACCATACCACGATCAAGAGATGTTGCCAGTGCAGAAGAACACGAAGGGGATGCATTTGGATCTCAGTCCCTCAAAGCTGATACTATCAAACTTATTTTAAATGTGAACATTGAATCACCAATTGTCTCCATACCTCGAAAGCCTGGTAGCTCTGAACTGCTTGTAGGTCATCTAGGACAAATATCTATTCAGAATTTTGTACCAGGAGAAGATGAGTCTACAAGTGATAGGCTGCAAGTTGAAATTAAAGATATTAAGATGTATTCATTAAATAGTAGTCAATTTTCAAACAAGAAGGAGCCTGCCAGTGAGGTACCCCATGGGTCACATTCTTCATCAGGTCCTGCCAGCATTAACAGCCAGGAAGAATCTCATTTTACTCGTCATGACTTCTTTGAATCATTACATAAAGGCCATGGTATGTTAATCAGATGAGTCTTAATTATTATAATATGAGTAGTATATGTGTTAAAAATGACTGTAGGTCTGATTGTGTATTCTGCTTCACCCATCCTACTGAAACACACGGGCCAGTTTTACTGACAACAGGATAATTATTTAATATACCTGTTTTTGGTCTCCTAAGCAAAAACAGAATGGTGCCTTTTAGGCACAAATTGAGCAAAACATAACCATACAACCTTAGTCCAGCATTGCTCAGATTCTGAGCAAGTTCAATAGCTACTATGTTATCTCTTCTGTAAGTATTTATGGGCTAATCAGTTCACTTACTCTAATGTTGTTTTAATTTCACTTAAAGCTTTCCACATTCTGAATAACACCACTATCCAGTTTAAATTGGAAAAGATACCACTAGAGAAAGATTTGGATTTGACTTTTCCTCTGTGTAATGAAGACTTTGGAATATCAAGCGTGATGAAGATTGAAGGGAAATTTGTGAAACCTCTTCAGGTACAGAAATGTAGTATTTTCACTGTCAATATAAAAATATTTCCCTGCATAGAACAAAAGTATTTTGCAGGCCAGTATCTTCAGGTTTAACATGTTGGTAGTTTAGGATTCAGATCTTTATACACATGATTAGAAGAGACAGTCTTAAGTCCTAATAATAATGACCAATATGTAACCTTTTTTGGGGACATATTAAACATCTTTATGAATTAGTATAACTTTTGCTTATCTTGAACACAGATGGAAAATTAAATGTTCACTGTCCAAATAAGTTTATTTGCAGTTGTAGTTAAAGCTAAGAATTAAAATGCCATTACCTTGAAAAAATCTGTGCAAGAGCAGAGGTTTTAAATAGAGAAAACTGAAACTTCTAACACTTTGGAGACAAGCCATTATGGCTAAGTAGAATGTTTGTTTCATATGTTACTGTGGAAGTTCAGGTGGTGAATTATTTTTAATTAACTCTGTGTGGATGGTTTTTGCCCAGGAGTAAAAGGTGTCCTGTTCTAGGATCCAATCCCAAGTGTATCTGAGTGGTGTCATCTTGCAGGGCTAATACAGAAGAAGTTTTTTGCTTCAATTTTGCATTGTACCTTGTTTCACATTATTTTTTTTCTTGGATGAACTTAAAACTTGTGTGGTTTGCGATTCCACTTATGAGTTTTAGAACATATGTATTGATTCCATTAATACAGAGAGCTCCAATTTGATGATTGTTTCTTTTCTCTGCATTGTAGGTGGTGTTAGCAAAACACGTATATGAACAAGTCCTTCAGACTCTGGATAATTTAATTTACAGTGAAGACTTGAACAAATTTTCAACCACTACTGTATCCCCAACTGGTCTTAGTCCTCCTTCAGCATCACTTCATAGTACAGGCACAGAATTCTTGAGTGACCGGAAGGAAAATGGCTTATTCAGCCACTCTGGTTTTAATTCTGTTCCAAACAAGCCTTTAGCTATCAGGGAAACAAAATCTTTTACTCAAATCCAAGCAAACTTCCACATCTCAGAGCTCCAGGTTCAGTTAAGTGGTGATCTCACGCTTGGGGCACAAGGTCTTGTCAGCCTTAAGTTTCAGGATTTTGATGTTGAGTTTGCCAAAGATCACCCTCAAACCTTGTCCATTCAGATTGCCTTGCGTTCCCTGCTGATGGAAGATCTCCTGGAAAGGAATCCAGACTCTAAGTACAAGAACCTCATGGTGTCCCGTGGAGCACCCAAACCATCCAGTTTAGCACACAAGGAATACCTTTCACAGTCCTGTCCCTCAGTATCCAATGCAGAATATCCAGATATGCCACGTTCCCTCCCCTCCCATATGGAAGAAGCTCCTAATGTCTTTCAGCTCTACCAAAGACCAGTTTGTGCCTCCCGTAAGAAGCAAAAAGAAGATGCTGATTCTGAGTATCCTCTGACTCCACCTCCTTCTCCATCAGCAGACACATCCAAGTTGCCCTGTGGAAAAAGTAACTTTGATGATTCATTAGTTCATATCAATATATTTCTAGTGGACAGGAAACATCCTGAATTTTCTTCTCGCTATAACAAAATTAACCGTAGTGTAGATGTTGATTTTAATTGTCTAGATGTGTTAATAACTTTGCAAACTTGGGTAGTGATACTGGATTTCTTTGGGATTGGATCCACTGCTGATAACCATGCTATGAAGCCACAGCCTGAAGATACCCAGCAGACAATCAAAGCAGAAATAAATTCCTTGTCAGCTTCTCAAGCCCAAGAGCCTGTAAACACTAAGCTGGATCTAAAGGTATACTTGAGATGAAAACAGTATTTGGATTGTCTGTCATAAAACATCTGGTTTATAGAAACTTAAGGTGATATTTACATATGTGTTTTATATCTTGGGGGGGGGTGTACATAAATGCAGAAACATTTAAAATGTGTGTAGATGTAGTTAAAAAAAGGAATTATAGAAAAGCAGAACATTGGCAAAATGGTTGGCTCCCTTGCTGTGTGACCCTCTCTTTAATGAAGAAGTTGCTTCAATATTAAAGACCTAACATGCTGCAATTGGCCACTGTGCTGTTCTAGGTACTATGGAGTTTATTTATGCAAAAATGTCTATATTTTATAAATATGTATTCATAAATGTTTATGCATCTATATGTATAGATATGTTTTTTGAAAAACACATTATGTATGTGCAGATAGTATGGTCTTTGCCCAGAGGCCCTGCAGTCTCACTTACATGTGACAAATCTTGAAAGAGAAGAAGATGAAGGTAACAGTGCTGGGATTTGTTCTTGGCCTAAACATTCTGAATTGCTTGAGAGACCCATTAATGTGCAAATAAGGTGGCAAAAACGTTGCTCTCCTTCAGTGTCTCCCAGTCAGATAATTGTTGTTTGCCATTCAGGTGTTACAGTGCAGTTGTCCTGGGAAAAAGCAAAAAAAAAAAAAGTTCAAGCTCTGAAGTCACGTTTTTCATGCAAATTTCTTCCTGTTTTGTTTGACCAGGTCCATTCTTTATCCTTAGTCCTGAATAAGGCAACCAATGAGCTTGCTAAAGCCAGCGTGGCAAAACTTGCAGCTCACTTGGAAGTGATTGGTGAGTAGATTGAAGGGCTCTGGTTGTTTGCAGCTTAAAATAAAATGAGGTGTGCACTGGAATTATGATTTTAAATGTTTTTATTTTGGTGCTCATCGCGTTTTTGTGGGTTTTTTCTGGGCAAAATGTGCATTCTCCTCCCACTGCTTCTTCCTTTGCTTTTTTAGGGTTTATTTTAAATTGCGGCATCCCTCCCTGTTGTCAGATCTTTCATCGTTTTAGCTGTGATTGGCTGTGATTTTAATACTTCACTTTCAGAAAAATAGTTTTTATTACTGTTCTAGAGCAAAAAAATGAGCTTTAAATCACAAATCAAAGTGGTGTGATCACATGGTGTGTGTAAAGCCTAGAGTAATGTGTGGGTTAATACAATCTTTGTAGCAGAAACACATGATTTTCTTTGAACATGAGGTTTAATGTTCAATAGAATTGATTTAATTAATTACTTGTAATGAGGTTATCCCTCTAATAGAAACTTTTGGGGCTTAGTAACTGATCTGTGTTTGAGGCTCCTGATTGTCCTTTGTTTTGCAGAGGGAGATTTAACCTTGCAGGGAAGTATTGGAAGTCTGTCCTTAAGTGATCTTACATCTCATGGAGAATTTTACAGAGAACGTTTCACTACAAGTGGTGAAGAGGCACTCATTTTTCAAATCTTTAAGTATGAATTTAAACTTTTGTTACTCCATTAACTTCCAGCCCCTCAGAAAAAGCCCCAAAAGTCAAACAAACCCACAAAACCCAAGCCCACAACTATCAGGGCTGCATGATTCTGCTTTGGCCTCTTGGGACTTAAAATATTTTCAGTTATAAACTTAAGATTTTTAACCTACCTTTGTCTTGCAATGTACAAAGAAATGGAAAAAGAAAAGTAGTTCTTTATTTCCCTCTAAAGCTGTTCTTGAAAGTATTTACATGATAGTTTGTTCCTAACTAAAACAAGTTTTTTATTAAAGTTGGAAGAAGTTTTCAACTTATGAAATAGATATTCCATTGCTGCTTGATTTTTGGAATAATTTGAATTTCTTTGTTATGTTTTAAGGAATAGGTCTTATCTTTTGATGTTTCCTGGTTTCCAATTAATCAAGTAATGTTATCCAAGTAATGTTATGGAATTAATTTCAAATATGACAGCACACTGAATCAGAATTGAAAATACACATTATCCTGTAATGAAGTAGTTACCTTAAAAAACACTATTCTGATATAAAATCACCAAAGGTCTAAATGGTATACAGAGATTAAAGGTGCATTCCAAATGCAGAACTTTCCCATTTGCTTAATTAAACCTCACCAGCACTTTAAATGTACAAAACCCAGAAGTAATTAATACAAACCCGATTTTTCCTGTCCGCAACCGAAACGGCGTTAATCACGCTCTGTGAACATCAGCTAAATCCTCTCTGTGACTATTTTAAATGCAGCAAAATGCCCAGTGCTGCTTGTAGGATGCAGCTGAGGTTGGTATAAATGTTGCTGTGCCCCTTGTCCCAGGTACGGGCGGGCGGATCCGCTGCTGCAGCGCGAGTGCGACGCGCGCGTGACGCTGCGCATGGCTTCCGTGCAGTACGTGCACACCCAGCGCTTCCAGGCAGAGGTGGTGTCCTTCATCCAGCATTTCACTCAGCTCCAAGATGTCTTGGGGAGGCAGAGAGCAGCAATTGAAGGACAAACAGTATGTCTGGGTTTTTTTTCTGTTCTTTCCTTGTCTGTTTTTGCAGTTGAAATGTAAGATGTAATTTGCGTTAATGCATTGGCTCATGGGAGTTGAAATGGTGGGAGGTTTTAGAGTTTTGGTGTTGGTAGAGATTGCTCAGGCTCACCTTGTAGTCATTAAGAGACTTTAATTAGGACCATCGTGCTGCTGTTTGAAAGTGCAGGATACAAAATTTGCATATTCCTTAAAACTTCAGCACAAGGTTTCTGCAGGATGCAGAAAGGGTGGACAGAAAGGGTCAAGGTGTTGTCTTGTTCTCCACTCTTCAGGAAATAATACCTGAATTAGGAGAGCCAAGTCAGTTCTGTTCCACTCAGGTGCATGTCTCTGATTTAGTTGGATGGCTGGTAGGCTGAGAAAATCAGAACTTGTGCATGGTAGAATATAGAATATTCTACCATGAATATAGAGATTGTAGAGCAAGATAGAATATATCAATAGGGCAGGATAGAGTGTTTCAGTTATCAGAACAGCCATAGACCACATGACCTAATGTGGGAGTAATTAATATAGTCAATAGCCTTCTTTTAATAGAAGCTTCTTATAATTGAAGGAAAGACAGTGAATAGTTGGATATTAAAATGTTTCATTGTGCATCAGGTGGGAAGTTTGTTTCTGATTTTGAAGCATCTCTTCTAAATGATGGGGTTTTGCTTTCTGCAAATAGTTTTCCTTAAGTAATTTGTTAATGAAGTGAGCTGAGTAGTGTCTGTTCTGCCTTTTAGTTCAGGGTTGAAAGGTTGTGTGACTTGTGAGTGCTGCACCTCTTGCACAGGATTTTCCTATTTGCATCATAATACTTTTTAATGAGCCTTTATTCTCTGCCTAAAACAAGAGTTTGAGGGGTTTTTGTTGGTTGCTTTGTTGTGGTTTTTGTTTGGTATAAACTCTTACCATATCTTAATTTTATAAATCAAGGTGTAATGATCCTGAGTTCAGTATTAATCAGTGGGAAATAATCACCTGCTTCCTGCAATTTTTATAATTACTTTTGAAATGTATTTTTGCTCTTCCCAGGTGAGAGATAAAGCCCAGCGAGCTTCCCGAGTTCTTCTCGATATTGAGGCTGGGGCTCCTGTTCTGCTTATACCTGAGAGCTCCAAGTCCAACAGTCTCATTGTAGCTAACCTGGGAAAACTGAAAGTGAAGAACAGATTCCTGTTTGCAGGAATGCCGGGCACCTTTTCACTGAAGAACAAGGTAGGAACATTGCTTCTTAATTTAGCAGCTTGTAGTTTTGCTAGTTCTTGTGGGTTTTATTTCTAAATCAAAACTGTAAATAATTCTTGTATTTTACTTTATATGTTGACTTCATAGTTCCAGTAATGAGAGTCTGTGCCACTGTGCTGGCAAATCTTACAGATTTGCCTTGCTGCTGATGGTGGGGCACTGCCCTGCCTGTCTTGAGATCACTGTCAGAGGCCTTGGGGTGGAGGGGAGATGAACTGAGTGTTTTGAGAGAGCAGAGGGAATAAAGGAGGCTGAGCTCACTGCAGCTGCTCTGGTGAGGAAGCAGAACCCAACCAGGTGCACACCTGAACGTGGGACTAGGATGGGCATTCAGCTCACCCTGTTTTACTCCAGCTGTTCACCAATCAAAATTTCCACAGTGTGAACAGCAGAAAATGAGTTGGTGTTGGCTGAGACTTGCTCTAACACACTGGTGAACAGAATTGGGTTTATTTTTTCTTCTGTTCTCAGTGAAACTGAGTGTGTGTAGTTGCTTTGATGAAGTGAAACCTTGGGAAAGGTTTCCAGTGGCTGCACATGTGGCAAAGCACAGGACAGGAGTAGCTGGTGTTGCTCTTGAGAGATGCAGCTACAAAATTTGGGGTAAGGGAGATCCATCTTGCATGGCTTTCTAGATCTAACCCATTCAACAAAGTAGGGAGTTGTCTGGGAACCCCCTAATTCTATTTTGAAGGGATTAGAAGTTAGAGGGACTAAATTGCTGCAGCGGATTTGTGGTGTGTCTGTTGCCTTCACCTGATTTGTATCTACCTGTGTCTGTGCTGTAAGGAATAGTGGACTGTGATGTTGGGTTGTTTTCTGTACTGTAGTGTTGATACAAGTACAGGTTTGTAAGCACTAGACTCTTAAATTAACATTAAAGTGTACACAATAATTTTATTTTAGCGTAAAAATACTGTGTTATGTAGCACTGTAGGTGTTGGAAATGGGATTAGCTTTTTTTTTTTTGGTTGGTTTTGTTTTCATTTTTCCTCTGTCTTATGTTTATTTTTGAGGATCGGATTTTGCAAGGCAATGCATACAAGGATCCTGTTTTATTTGAGGTATTTTACATCTTTATAGCAGTGTTGAGGTGCTCCTCATTCATTCTATAAAAAAGAAAGTATTCTTCTGGAATTTAGCAATTAATAAAGCTGCTTCATTTATTATGATGTTTCTGTTCTAAAGATTTTGCTGAATTCCAGAAGAATTGGATGTAAAGTTTTTCTGGTGTGCTCTTTATGCATGTCTGAGGAGCTGCCAATTTGGATTTAATTGCATAAATTCATAGATTTATAGATGATGTGATGATTTTCCTTTGCATGTATTTCTCAGTCTCTTCTTTACATATTGAAGTTGAATGTTAATGTCCTCACTTTTTTTTCTTCAAATCCTTTGATTGTGTTTACAATTATTCAATTTTTTTTTCTAATATTTAAAAACCATGTAAGCAGGAAAATATTAACAATTAAAACCAGAAAGGGAAGTTTATGGTAGGGATTGATGTGACATCAGAGCCTGTATGGAGAAGGAAGATGGGAAATGATGGTAACAACACAGGAGTCAGGGGCAAAGTCTTGGAGTAAGGGCTGAGTAGATCCCTCAGGATGATTGCTGCCTGCATGTGGGACATGAGATTAATTAATTGAAATTATTGAGATATTAATCCCAAAATTGGCTTTGGAGTATAAAGGTGGTATAAACCTCTTCCACCAGACAGATCCCAGAGTGGCTGGAGCCTTTCCATCACAGGGGGCTGTCAGATTGGTCAAGCAGGATTTTTGGGAAAAGAAATTTCTGATGTTGATGTGACTCTTTTCACAGTGAAATTTGCAGGTTTTTGATGCAAGATAGCTCATGGATTTCCACTGGATATGTGTTGGTAGGGAGATGTCTAAAATGTTTTACATCAATGTAAATGAACTTTTCTTTTTTACCTGTAAGGAGTTTACCAGTAAGTGTAGGGATTTATCCAACCTTAAACTGCAGGAGAATTTTGGGACACATTTTGGTGTGACAAATGAAGTATTTGAAGTGCATAAAATGTGCATGTGTAGAAGTGTTAGTTCACATATTGTAATGAAATATGAAGTTGCTGGCATAATCTTGCAGAAATAATGGCATATGTTTCTTTTCATCACCTGAAAAACAGCTTTAAATATTTAACAGTCTTTATTCTGCAGAAATGTTTAATATCGTGACAGTCTTACCCCTCCATTTTTGCATTAATTTCATTTACATGAAAGTTTTTGGGTTTTATGGAAAACCCTCTGCTTTTGTATTAGTTTATCATTGAAAAGATTCCACAGCTTTTTGAGGAAGGTTGCTGAAATAAACTTTTCTTTACAAAGAAAATGTTCTCATCTGTTGTTAAGGTTACAGGAGAAAAGTTTGGCCATTTTTCTACAGCAGAAGATACTGGCATTCCAGCAATTTGTTGCAGCTTGAACCCTGGTGCATTGGTTCCTTGGAATTTAAGTTAAAAAATCCAATGTTAATTGCAAAATTTCTTTCATTAGCAGGATTCAGTTCAATTTTCCCCTCCTGCGGGAACCCCAAAACATAGCGTGAAGAAAACGAGTGCTGATGAGTCCAAATCAGCAATGGAAGGACTGGTCATGAAAAAATCATCAGGAACAAACATTTCCAGGCTGAAGAATGAGCCTGCAGGGAGCACATCGAGTAAGCAGCAAGGGCAGCCATCAAAGCTGCCTGTTGTCCCAAACCCTGAGAGCCCAGGTATGTGAGAGCAGTAGGAGCCCCATGGAGCTTCTTTTGCCTGAAAAAGTGAAAAAAAGTGGGAAATAGTGCAGTGACATATTGCTTTTATCTTATATGACACTGAAAAAATATGGGGCTCTGGGTCTGGAGATTGTAGATTGGAGAGGAAATTACTTCAGAGCTTTAAGGCTGATTTTTGCACCTTAAAGGATTAGGGAATTGTAGTTCAGTTTCTGGAAGAACAGTCCTGCAATTGGGGTGTGTTTTGAGATGCATATTGCACACATACAAGGAGTGTACTTGGATTCCTAATTAAGAATTTTCATTTACCTGTGAATGAGCTTAGTATCTGGTAGTTACAGATATTGATGAATATGAATAAAAAATAAAAGATGTGGAATAAAATCAAAAACTGAATGAAATTTCTTTTTAAAAGTAGGTTGCATTGGTTTTGCACAGATTCTGGTTTTGTTCCTTAATGTGTTATGTCCTGTGTACTTGCAGAGGATCACATCTGCCTCTTAGACTGCATTGTGGTTGATCTGCAGGACATGGACATCTTTGCTGCAGAAAGACACCAGAGAGAGTATTCCAAGGCTGTGGAAGATAGCAGTGCAGATTTGAGCTTTCCATCCTACTTGGTGAGGCAGACAGGAGGGAGCCTGCTGACAGAACCCTTCAGACTGAAGCTAAAAGTAGAGAGAAACTTGGACAAGTGAGTTTAAACAGGGTCACTTTATGCTGTCACCTAGAGCAGTGTTTTAGATGCCTCTTGTTGTATCCTAAATGTTGGAGTCCAGGGCACAGGAAATATTCTTCTGCCTGCCCTGAGGGGTCTTGTTCCTCAGGAGAGCACAGTTTTTAACCTTTGGCCATGGAGAAAGCTTCCAGGACTTTGGGATGAGTTGAGTTTTGTGAATGTGTCAAGTAGATAGAGGTACAGTTTATCACTGTGAAAACTTATGTTTTGAATTTTTAATGTGGAGGCAGATTGGAGACAAGATGGGGGAGTTAGGACATTGGCTCTGCCTTCTTCTTGTTCTTTATCTGCTCCATTTGCTGCAGTGTTGGTGGCACAAATTCATTGGGCAGAAACACCCGCATTGCAGGTGTTGTGTGGACAAATAATTAGTTAATGGTATTAGAATAAAAACAAAGTACATTTTAGGTACATTTTAAGAGTTAATTTGATATCATAGCTGTATAAAAGTCCTTGAAACCACACATCTTATTACTTGCTGGTGCATTTCTCTAAGCCTCCTGTCAGCCAGGCGATGAACTGTCAGATAAGAAACAATAAACAACCTGAACACCGAGTTCAGCAAGTCCCATTTACCTCATTTTAATCCCAGCACAGACCCTCTCAGGGGTTTCCCTATCAGGGGACCCAGGTGGGGTTTTCCACACTAAAGATCTTGCCTGCTGTGTTGGAGCTCCTGGGAACGCTGAGGTTTCCTCTTTGTTGCAGGGAGCTGAGTCACGCCGTCGCAGACATTTCAATCCACGGCAGCCTGTCCTCAGTGCACTGCTCTCTGGATCTCAACAAGTACAAACTGATCCGTGGGCTGCTGGAGAACAACCTGGGGGAGCCCATCGAGGAGTTCATGCGCCCCTACGACTTGCAGGACCCCAGAATTCATGTAAGGGGATCTGTGTGCAGCTGAAATTCTCTTGAAATGTCTAGGGAGGGCGGTTTGCTGATTTTGCTGATGGTGGCAATGTTTTAAGGACAGAGAAACTCTAGACCAGTACTGTGAAAATGGATTAATGGTCATTTTCAGGTTGTGAGATTTCCCCAGTAACATTGTTGTAACATTTCCCCAGTAATGGTTAATGAAACTCTTTGGAGAGGAAGGACACCACTCAAAAGCTGTTTACATTTTCCTGAAATACAGTTTAATTCAGAGATGAAAGTTAGACAGATGATCTGAAAAAGAATGTTGTGTTTTCCACTTTCAGACAGTTTTGAGTGGAGAAGTGTATACTTCCATGTCATTCCTCATTGACATGGTTAATGTGAGCCTGGAACTGATGGATCCAAAGGGGAAAGATGGAAGCAGCTCTTTAGCCAGGTATGAATGTTCTTGTCTTACTGAATATCTTATTCTAAATACTATGCTCACATGAAAGATACAGGATAAGAATTGAAATAATATATGGAATTACAGGTTAATAATGCAGTAAAATGGAATTTTTTAATTAGGGTCCAAACTTTAATTAAAGAGAATGACACTATTCAAAAGGTACAGTCTGTCTGTCTTTCCAGTTGTCCTTGAAATAACAGTCCAGTAATCAGTTTATTTGCCCAATAGAAATAGTATTTTAATTAAGAAAGCAATACGAGGGAAGGTTAAAAAAGCAGTTTCTGCTATGTAGGCTTGTTGGGGTTTTTTTAATCCAGAAGGTTTTTGATCAGTGGAATATATTACTACATTTAGTAGAGATCTATTTTCTATCTGTATGACATGGGACATGATTGTATTTGTTTTAGAAAATACCCTAATGAAAGATTTCAGCGGTGTGCCATACTTGTAAAATATGTCACCCAGGGAATAAATAAACTGTAAGTCTCTTTGATGTGTTGTTTTTCTTTTTATTCTCCCAGGTTTGATTTTAAGAAATCCAAGTTGCTTTTTGAAAGCTCTTCAAATGGAACAAAGTCTGTAAATCTGGTCTCTCATTCCATGATGGCCTTTGACACTCGTTATGCTGGACAGAAATATACTACAGGCCCCCCAAATGTCTTCAACTGCATCTTTCAGTCATCAAAGAACACCAGTAGCCCAGGAGCAATCCAGATTGAATTGCATTTCAGGTTGGTAATTCTGGGATTTGTTTGTTTTTAATAATGACATAATCAGTACTCCCCTGGTTTTCATACACTGTTATTATTGCAGATAAACTTGGGCGCATTCTGTTTCAATCTGATGACATTTTTGGGGTGATCAGTGGTACCTGTTAGATTGAAATCTGCAGTTATTAATTCTCTGAAAGTAGCTGGATTTTTCTCTTTTTCACTTGCTGCAATAAAATTTAGGTTTGAAGGTGTAATGGATCAGATACAAGTTTTATCTGTTAAAATCAGTAGTGCTTAAAGCTTGATAAGTCTGGCCTATCACATGTATGTGTGCATAAAAGCAGTTTGAAATTTTTAATGTAAGATGCACCAAAGCTGTTTCCCAGCAGGTGTCACACATGGTTTTCTGAGAGCATCAAATTATGAAATGGCACCTCTTTCAAAAACAATCTCTGTATTCTCTTCTGTGTTCTGTCCTACCCTGTTTGTGTTTTCTTACCTGCTTGGATCCAATTTAGTATTGAAATTGGGAATATAAAGTATAATGTCAGTATTAACCTGTATCAGCATGGTGTTTTCTGGGGAATGTTAACTACCAAAAAAGAGAGTGAACTGAGAGATGTTGCTTTCACTTTTGATCAGATTTGCTGACCAAGCTCAGCTTTCTCGCTCTCATATAACTATGATGCCTTCTGAAACAGCTGCAGGAGTAATGTAGGAAAAAAAGTCGATTATTTTAGTTCAGTAGAAAATTTTGGAGACATTTGTTCATAAAAAACAGCTAAAGAAACTTGGTAATTGAGAGAAAATTTTAGTTGAAGATTTGGATGCTGCGTTATGGTTTTGGGCACCTAAAAAATGTGTTCAGAAAGAAGCCAACATTTCAATTTGAATAAAACTAAAATGGGATTTACTAAAAAATACACCCTTAAAAAACCCCAGATTATTTTCACAGAACTGTTGAGTCAGTAGGCAGCTAAATTAGACACAGTTAGTGAGTTTGCACTGTACAGCCTAATCTGGTTTATGAGGGAGAGTTTCAGGAATCTTCTTCCCAACTGTTGTGATTTTAAATTTCAGCCACAGCAGCATGTGGTCTGTTTTTAGTGGTGAGAGCATCCTTGGCAGTAGATGTAAGGGCTGGCAGAGCTCAGGGATAGTGTTGTACTGACTGGTGCCTCCTGAAATATCCTGGAGAGCCAGGGAGGGTTACAGGCTTTTGCTTTTGGAGCCTGCTCCCCACTAAGGCATCACAGTTCTTTGGAAATTTTATAGTTCACAGTGTGCTGGATTGAAAATTGTTTCATGGTATTTAAGCACTTAGATGATTTTCCAGTTACCATGATCAAATGTAACTGGTATTCCAGATCATGAAGCCAAACACTTTATCTTTCCTAGCCAGACCTTCAGAAGGGGATGCTGGGAGCTCAGGCAGGCTGACATTTTTTCTGAATGACAAAGCAGCTTCCTGTGCTGCAGAATGCTGTCAGGGTGTGAGAGGAAATTCATGTTGTACCTCTCATCTCAGAGCCAGGTCTGAGTTTAACACGCAGAATGTTAGGTTTGATACCCAACAGACATAAAATTATAATAAAAAAAAGGTTTTGAGTTTGAGATTTTGAAAATTATTATTGATAGTGTAAGTGTGTTAAAGGAGCTTTTATAATTTTCCTGTCATGTAGTTTTTCAATTCATCTCTTGTAGCATTATGGCTTAGAATTTGTGCAATTAAGATCTGCTGGGGTTCTGTGGGTACAGCAAATTGTTGAATTTCAATCTATTTAAATATAAATATATGTGTATATGTATGCATGTATGTATTTTAAAAGCCTGACACTGTAAACTGTGTCCCTATAAAATGCCATAAATTTCTTACTAGATATTGATAGTTTTCAGCAGGATTTTAAATATCTGCAGGTTGTAAAGTTTACCTGTGTGCTTCTCTCTTCTTAAAAGGTCTACTAAGGATTCCTCCAGTTTCACAGTTGTTCTGAACAACCTTCGTGTGTTCCTGATATTTGACTGGCTCTTACTGGTTCATGACTTTCTGTACACTCCTGGAGACACCAGAAAGAGGGAAACACCCCATTCCTCCTGGCAGAGAACCTGCATCAGTGACACAAGTGTTCTTCCCAAAGCTGTGAAAAGTGGAGTGGTTACCAAACGTTCCTCACTCCCTGTGACAGCAGAAAAGCAGCTGGAAGTCAAGGTTAATGTGACAGGTAAATGTGCTTTTGTAGGAGTTTTTCTCATTAAAAGATGTGTGCTGGTGTAAAAACCAGGTCCATTAAAGGAAATCAAGAAACCTGCTGCCAGTGCCTGAAGTACTTTAATGATATGGCCAACTGCCCTGTTAGTTATTTATGTTTTTTTTTTTTTTTTNTAGTTATTTGTCTTGTTTTTGGTTAAGGAACTGAATTTGTGGTTGTTGAAGACATGTCCTCCTCTGATACCAACGCAATTATTCTGAAGGGAACAACTGTTCTCACTTACAAGCCCAAGTTGTTAGATCGTCCTTTCTCTGGCAGTTTGTTTGGCATTGAGGTAAAAAACTAAATTTGCTTCTGTATAACATCTAAAATTAGAGTAGTTTGTGAAGAGACTTTACTATAAATACATACAAAAAAGGAGTAGTCCACAGATTCTTTTTGAAGTTTGTTGGTTTCTCATTAAATGCTCTCATTTTACAGCAGTTTTGAGAATAATTTTATATTGTTTCTGTTAACACACTGTAAGACTTGACTGTAGCCTCAAAATATTGCTACTTCTTGCCAGACCTGTTCTCTCAGTTCATATTTTTTTTAAAAATAACTTTTAATTTTTAGGTGTTTTCATGCCGGTTAGGAAATGAGCAAGAGACTGCACTGTCAATTATTGATCCAGTACAAATTCATATGGAACTTCTAGGGAATTCTTCCTACCCAATTGGTTCAGGACTGCTGGATGCTTTCAATAGTGAAGATTTTCCTCCTATTCTAGAGGTAATATTAAAGGCCTCAATAAAATTGTATGCAGTAGAGAATACCAGCAGAGAGATTTTTATGCCCAGGGAGTCCATACAAGACTTTCAAATGCATAAAAAAGAGAATAAGGTAATTTTTCCCTGAAATGGAAAAGGAAGAGAAAGTAACATGCAGAAAAGGCTCTTAGTGGTAATGAAAGAGTGATTTATGGGATGTATTACAGAGATGAATAGTGGGGAAAAGAAATAGGCTGATTATGTAGACTGATGGTGTTAGATAGTTACTAATACCTGAAGGAAAAAGATACTTTATTTTCTGTTTCTAATTGTTTGGACATATTAGAGGGGAATTATATTTCAAGACTTTTTAATCATTATATCACAGTAGAAGTTCTTTTCCCTGAGGTGTAATGCTTTTGGTTATTGGTAAATAATAAGTTTGATAATTATATTACTGGATCTTTAAAACAGCTTGATGGTCAGATTGTAACACTAAATTTTGTCTTCCTTTGGGGAAAGCTTTATTAATACCTGAAGTATTTAAGAAAAATGTGTAGTAAAAAAGCAAGCAAATCTTGTATTCCAATATTTCATTTAGATTCAGTTGCAAGCACTGGATATCAGACTGTCCTACAATGATGTTCAGCTCTTCTTGGCGATTGCAAAGTCAATTCCCCAACAGACAAGTGCAGCTCTGCCTGACTCAGCTGCCTCAGGTGCTGGGAGTGCTGCTGATCCCTCCAGTTCAGCCCTGGGGAGTGAGCCCTCCTTGGCACATGAAACCAGAGAGGGATCCAAACGTGTGCTGGATCCTGTTCTTGGTATGTTTTTCACTGTTGGATTGAAGCCATTTTTTATATCTAAAGGAGGTTACTGCAAAGTGAAGATAATCTATATGTTAACACAAAAGATGTTGGTATCTTCATGCTCATGGTGTGAGGCCCTTTGTTGGTTAGAGCTGCCCAGTAGTGGCATTGTCCTGATTGTACAATTAAAAACCATAAAAGCAGGGCTGAATCCTGTGCTTTTTCTACAGTTGTAATCTTAAACAAACAAACCCCCATTTTCCATACAAATGTATCTTGATATTAGAGATGAAGAGAAGTAGATAACTGTCAAGGATTTATGCTTGGTTAACTGTTAATTCCAGAGATCCAGCTGGCTCGCCTCCAGGAGCTGGGCTTCAGCATGGAAGATTGTCGTAAAGCTCTTCTGATCTGCCAAGGTAACATCAGATATTCTTAGCAAGGGCTTGCACATTGTTCATATTACCTTAATTGCAATTAAGCAAAGTCTTTAGACTGACAGGTGGCAGTGCACAGGCACTGTTTCCTTCTTTAGAATGTCTTTGGCTGGCCTGTAGTCTTAAACATTCTTCTTCCTGTTCTGCTGCTGCTGTGTAAAATCCACCTGCCAAGGATTCTTTCTGCCCTTTGGGATGTCATGTGTGGGGTGCTTGAGTGTATTTTAGTTGTGTTCAGGTTGGTAATTTTTATGGTGCAGCATTTTCTTGTAATTACACATCTCTTCCTCTTGAGAGTATGTGTTTTCATCTCTGTCTTTTAAAATCATATTTCTCTAGTTCTACATGCAGACAAAGCTTTAACACAAGTGATTCTTTTTTCCTTCAGCACTATCATGCTCCCCACCTCATTTATAGGCATCCAGAATGTTACAGATTTGTATTATATTTGTGAACTTCAAAGCACATTTCTTACTCTTAGGATATACCAATGTCTTTATAATCTTCTCATATTTATGTTACAAAATAGAGTGTATTCGAGGTACTACTGAGAATATTTTTTAGAGAGAGGGGATTAGTTTGCTGCTATATGATTTTGACTAAGTACATGTTGAGAAATTAGGTCATGATTGATTGGTTGTTTGCTTTTATCTAAGGTGACTTGAAAAAAGCAGCAAGTTGGTTGTTTAAGAATGCTGAACCTCTGAAATCAGTTTCCCAGACGTCTTCTGGTCGAGATAGCCAGGGAATTGTGCCTTTCCAGTTCATCTCTGGAGTGGAAATAAAGGCAGAAAGTGTCTGCATCTGCTTTATAGATGACTGCATGGACTGTGACATTCCCCTGGCTGAATTAACCTTTTCACGTGAGTATCTGGTTCTGCCTTGGCATAAAATGACTGCCAGCTCTGGGTGTGTTCAGCATCATGCTCTTGTTTGTCAGGACTTGTCAAATTTCAACTGACAGTGTCAGTGGTGGCTGTGTGGGATATTGGGGGTTCCTTTTTCTTTTTTTCTGTTTGGTTTAAGTTTCATTTAAAGAAGATTACAGTCTTTGTAGGGTTAAGATTCTAGTTTCCCCTTTTTTACATCACATAACAAATGGAATCTGTCCTGAGCAGAATCCTAGGGAGTCTCTGTGTTGTGTGGTGTGGCTGTCTGCAAATGTTATTTGAAGAGTATTATGATAGGCTTTTTGTACCATTTTGGTTTAAAAGCCAAGACTTGACAGTTTACAAAATCAGGAAGCTTGATTGTTTTGCATTAGTTTAAATTTAACTTTTTTTTTTTCCCCCCACAGGTTTGAATTTTCTCCAACATTTGAGAACCAGCCCTGAAGGCTGTGCTTGTTTTACCCTCTCTGGAGATTATTACAACCGTGAGCTTTCAGGTGAGATACCTAGGGGTTGTTGTTTTCTTATTTAATTTTAAGGAACAGCCTTTCCTACTGTGGGAGTCTGAACGTCATCCACTATGAAATGCCTCGAAGGGATTGGGACTGTGTGTGACAGTGTGATCCTAGACAAGGTATCCTGATTTGAGATCAGTTTGGATGGATGTGGAAAGTGGAGATTTTGCTGATATGAAAGTGGCACTCAAGTTTTTAAATGGAGTTCCATAAAAAGGTTATCCAGCAAAATAACAGTTTTATAACAAGCTGTCTCTGCATTCTCTTCTCTTCAGTTGTTTGGTGCATTCAGTTTATTACGTATTTCAGGAAGGAAAAGGCTGTGAGGGCAGGTGATTAGACTGAAGACAAAAGATTAACATAAGAAGACCATCAGAATTTATGTTTTAGATACAAAAAAAGCAAGTTAGGCCTCAATACAGGCCAGATATTGACAGAGGAAGTAATTTAGTTGTGTGGGGTTTTCAAACTTAGAAACTAAATTTTCTGTTACATTATTGGTCACAAGCATTCAAGAATTTTCTGTCAATAACAAGGTAACTTTTTTAGTTTTAAAAAATGCTTTGTTTTTAAAAATATGTAGGGTGGTTTTTCTAATAGCTTCTAGACCTTTATCTTTTGAGATATTGAATAATAGTCAGCTTAACATATAATTGTGTGAAAATCCTTGCCAAAAGTATTTGAGAGAGCTTAATTACAACTTAAATAGTTGTAATTGTCTTCTAGTGCTTTAATTGGAAATAAAGTATTTCTGCAAGACCCTACATACATGGTCTGAATGGAGGAGCTGGACCAAATCTGTATTAGGTATTAAATTAAATCCATAGGCTTGCAACTTCCATCTTGAATACAGACTAAAATAAAATAAAGGATCTAATTATGCAAGTTTCATTATTAAACATGTAAAGAGCAGTGCAGTGTGGCCTCCATGTGTGCAGCAGAGGTGATGGTTTGTGTTTCTCTCAGGCTGGGAGCCGTTCATTGAGCCGTGGCCGTGTTCAGTGTCCTGGCAGCAGCAAGCCTCGAGCCGCCTGCACCCCTCCCGCCTCAGGCTGGAGCTGAAGGCCAAACCACGCCTGGATATCAACATCACCTCTGTCCTCATAGGTATGTGGGAATATTCCCTGAGAGCAGCACTCTGCAGTCTGCTTTTCACTCCTGCAAATGGCAGAAATGTTGAATTAAAGTGTCCCCTGTAGGGAGGGGATTGGCCCGCGTCCCTCCATCCTTTCCAGGATGCTGTACCAGGGCTGTGTTTAGGCAGCCCATGTTCTATCAGAAGTTGTGAAAGTGTAAAGACATGAGCTGCATGTGTTAGAGGTTAGTAGGAATTCTTTCTTTGGTCATATGAATTCTATCAAATTTGTATGTTAATCAGAAACAGGTTTCATCTAAAGCTTTCCGTACTTCACAGGGCTTAAAAATATTTTGATAAGGTCATCATTTTTCAGTACATTGACAGGTGTAGTGGAAAGCTACTCATTTCAGCTCCTCAGTGTCTGAGCACCTGACCTGTCAATTCCCACCTCTGGAAATCAAAATATTTTGTTCTTCATTAACTCCAGTTTCATGTGAGCTTCTGCACTGTGGAGCTTTAATTGTGTGCCTTTCCCAGGAATATTGTTGCTCATTCAGAATTATTTGGTAGGCACAGTAAAAAAAATGGCAACAGCTGAGGTTGTAGATGTGACAGAAAAGCCTTCCTTGGTTCTTTCTCCCCCAGGGAGAACCTGGGGGGTTGGCAGGAAAAGGGGGAGCCAAGGTGGCAGGAGAAGCAAATAAATGATTCCTAAGATGATGCTTTTTAAAAGCAGTGATAATAAGTGGTGAGGTTGGTTTGTGATTAATATTGTGCCAGAGGACTCAATTGGTGTCTTGATATTTATGCAGGAATGTGCATGTGCCTCTTAAAAGAAGCAAACCCCAAAACCCCTAGGAAGTATTTCTAATATGAAAATATTTAAGGTTAATGGCCTTGGCAGGGAGAGCTCTTAGACTGAAGTAGGAGTATCTTTAGAACATGAAATTCCACTGAAAGGTTTTTAAAAAAATAAAATCTGAGGGATATTTTTTTTTTAAGACACTGCTGTGATTTTATGAGCTGTTGTTTGTCTTTAATTTATGTAAGTGACTCACAGAGAAAGCAGTGAAGTGAAACTTCTGCTGTTAAAATGGAGTAACTTGAGTGTGATGAATTTAACACACTTTTCAATGACTTTGTTTACTGCCACCTTGGAGACATTGACTGTGTGTGCTTACATTCCTCCAGAGCAATACACATGTACCAAGAAGTCCTGGATGGAAGATTACTGTAAACAGGACAAAGAAGTGAATGTAATCAGCTCAGAAGACTGGATGGGTTCTTCAGTGGATCCCCCATGTTTTGGGCAGAGTATGTTGGTCATTAATCACACTTTATTTGAAACAGTCCTGACACACATGGTCATCTGTCTAATGTATTGCAAACATAAGTACTTTGGCTTCACAGAATACAGTAATTTGTTAGAGATGTTTGGCAAAAAAAGAGAAGACAAAAAAAGCTGTTTTCTGTTCAATTATGTCCAATTCTTTTAAAACAAAAAGCTTTCTGGCTGCTTAGCTTTGACTTAAGAGCTTTGCACTGCTGGTTCTGCTTCCTTTCTGCCTGCCACTCTCAGTTAATGAGTGACTCTCATGGCAAGGATTAAATCAGAGTGTTGAGTTTAGGCTGTGTGCAATTCAGAGAGGATTTTTTTTCCTGTACCCCAAAGACCTAAATAACTGAGTTTCTGGAAGAAAATTACTGTTTTCTTTGCAAGATAATCACCTGAGTAATAGCTCTCAATATGTGGCAGGTCTTTTCAGCTTATTTTCTCCCAGAGTTCCTTCTGGAAGGAATTTAATCAATTCAAATGGCAGCTTAGTGTAAGGAAATGGGTAGAGACTCATAATTGCATGATGTGAATCTTCCCTTATGCATGCAGGGGGAGATCTGCCTGGATTTGTGTGGATTTTCATACCCACTAACTCTGTCTTTCCTGTCTGCCAGGCCTCCCTCTTGTCTACCTTAGAACTAGGAGTACAGCCAGTTTGACTAACCTAGAGCACCAGATCTATGCTAGAGGTACTGTACAGCACACAGACACCAAAAGATGGTTTTTTTTTTTTTGGAAGGCTCTTGCACAATAAATACTGTGCTGTATGTGGGATTTGCTAGTGGATTGGCCTCTAGATTTAAAAATAATCAAAGCCCAAAACACCCTCAAGCCAAATAACATACCAGCTACTTTTATTTAATTTAATAATTTATTTTAATTTATTTAATTTCGTATTTCATCCTGTCATTCTCTGGAGCCTACAGGAAAGAATGGAGGAATGTGTAGGAAAACTGTATTTGTGAGGAAGGCTATCTAAATTGTTGACTGTTCAGTGTCCCTTTTCTAGAGGGACAGTGGTATTAAAAATATTGTAATAATACCACAATACTTAATTTATATTCTAAAAATAACCACCATTATGTTCAATATACATATTTATGCCCAATTTAGCATATTTAGGTACAGAAAACTTTCAGATGCCTTTAGAAGCACAGGCTGTTTTCAGTAAGCCTTAGGAAGTAAAACATTCCTAATAAATAATTTGTTAATTTGGTTGAGTTCTATTTGAGAGGACAGGTTTTAGACAAAACCATGCAGTATAAAGTAAGATTTCTCCTTTTTTGACATTATAGAAGACAAACAGCACACTTCATAAATATATAGCCCTGTAGAAAAGTTACTGGATGGAGGACAAAAAACTTTCTAGAAACCTACATCTGTTTCCTATTTGAGTGCCATTAGAAATATTTTCTCTGAGTTAAAAAAAAAAAAAAAAGAAAAAGAAAATTTTGGATTTATTTTTCTGAAATTTTTTCCCTTTTTTTTAAAATTTTTTTTCTTTTTTCCCCAAAAATCAAACAAGCAGCAAACCTCTAATATTAATTGCTTGGCTTTTAGTAGGGGTTGCAGCTAAATTACTAAATCAATTTTGAAAAAATCCTCCTGGTAATGATAGTCTTTTTTCAGGCAGTAGTCTCAAAACACAACTTTTACATGTCATTTGAAAATCGGGCCATAGTTCCAAAAATTCTTTTTTAGAAGTCTCCAAAGATAAATTGGCAATAGATTAAACACCAGAGTAAAAGTTCATTTGGCTTCTGGTCTAATTTTGTAGAACCTTGGCTAGCCAAAAAATTATATTAAGTGAAACTCAACACTAAAAACAAGTATTTGCTTTTGGCAAAAATCAGAATTTTGATTTTCAAGGGTTTCATCTTCTTGCTATTAAATTGGAAATAACTTACTCTGTGAGCATAATATCAGGTTTAAGTCTCCATGGACGACGTGAGGGTACATAGGGATTTGTTGATCTGACAGAAAATTGTCTATCATGATCAGGAACTCCTTCAAAAACTTTCCTTCCCTCCCCACATCGCCCCTGCTTGCCTCTGGAAACCTTCTGGAGTGATTTCAGATGAGGTCTGGGGAAGAGATTTCTGTCTTACCTTTTCTGTAAGCAGCTGATTTATTGTGTGTGCCTTCTTTCCACTTCTCTCATACCAAAGATGTGTGTATTGAGGTAGCAGCCATTTGTCTTCCTTTTTAAGTAAATTACTGGACTTTGACAGGGTTTTTTCTGTGTCCAAACTCAGTAAGTATTTTCACAGATTTCATGCACTGCGGTGTGGAAGATGAGAGTAACACTTGTGTGCCTGTGAGAGATTTGTGCTTGGAAGAAGTTGAACATGGGAGGAGAAATATCTTCTTCTGGTGTTTTGCTGTCCCAGCAGTGTAACAAAACCAGATTGCCTTTGGTTGCTCTCAAATTTTTTTCCATATTTCAGTAGGCTTTATCCTGTATAGGAAAATATTTCTACTTGTTCAGGCTTTGAGAATAAAAGTCCCTTTAAAGGGGATACTGGCTAACCATGTATTTGTTGCCTTAAATACAGCATAAATCTTAATTGTAGTGAATGTGTGTTTAGTATTTCATGAGCATTTGGATGTATATAAAAGGTTTCTGATTATGCTTGGTTTTTTAGTTAGATTTTCTACATGTTAGGTGTAACTGAAAGCATAGTATTCTATAAGACTTGATACAAAGAAACAAAAGAACATGTAGATTAAGCTCAGTTCCAAGGGAGGGTTGATGTAGGGGAAGAATTGTTTTGTACCATTTCTGTTACTAATTTTAAAAACTTTGTAGGTAATCTGATGTCGTGTTTCTTTGTTTTTCTTCAGTCAGTTCAGGCTGTGGTTCTCCAGCCATTGTATCTCATCCCACACTAACATCTGATGAATGTTTCCATGGGCATTCAGACAAGTGTGTGTTGTGTTTTGCAGCTGAAATGAAGACCCCGAAGCGCAGGCAGCCGTTCGTGCCCTTTGCTCTCAGGAATCACACTGGCTGCACTCTCTGGTTTTCCACCCTGACCACGAACCCAACCCGGTAAGGAGGTCTTTGGGGATCACTTCAAACACATTTGTCTGGCTCCTCTTCCATGTCAGCCAAACCCTGTTGTTTTCAGTGCTTTTGTTCTGCAGAGACATGTAGGCAACTCCCAGTTTCACTCAGTTAAAAGCCTCTTCTTTGACACAGAGATAGTTTTATTATTAAACAAAAATTATTTTTCTTCCAAGAGACCTAGCTGAATGTGGAAACCAGTCCAGTACATTCATGGTGTGAATGTGTTCAGTGCAGGACTGAGGCAGACTAAAAAGCACTTGTTAGTTGAAGGAATGATTTTGTAAAATGCTGTGATTCTCTTCACAGGGCTGCGCTGTCTCACAGTGGGAGTCCAGGTGTTGTTCCTGAGGAAAACGGGACTTTGCTGGGTGATGCCCATAAAGTCAGTGAATGGAAAGAGGTTATCACTGGGGAAGAGGTTCCGTTTGAGTTTGAAACCAGAGGGAAACTCAGACACAGGTGAAGGGACCAGGCCATGAGATGTTCTGACAGTCTCGTTTGTGGAACACACAGGTTCATGCTTGTGAAGGCACTGGCAGGTGTCACGTTTGAAGTGGATTTCTTAAAAATGTGCTGTTAATGTTTAGTTTCTATTTTTGATAATCTCATATGGAGTGAAATTATCATTTCTCTGGTAAAGCAGCAGCTGTTGCTGTTGGTGGCAGCTACACCTCTATGTGAATTGGATCATTATAAGATTTTAGAAGCAATTGGGGGCCTCAGTTACCAATCAATGGCCTCTGTTTTAAAGGACTGTTGGGTCAGTGTTGGTTGTTATCAGAAGCAAGAACTAGAGCTTGTTAACAAATATATTGTACACTTTAATTTTTGTGACATAGTTATGTGTCTGTGTGTTCCTTAGGAAGGGTGGAGTAATTAGACAGAAAATCAGGTCCATGTATCTGTGAAATGGAAAACCTCCTGAGATTTTATAATGCTTAAGTGAAATTCTTTTAACAGAATCCAGAGGATGTTTGTGGTTTAAACTGTTTGGTATTTGGCCTGTATAATAATGCTTAATAGTAATTTAACTTGATCTAATCTGGTAGGCACACACATGATCTGAGGATTCATCAGCTGCAAGTGAGAGTAAATGGCTGGGAAGAAGTGAGTCCAGTGTCTGTAGACAAAGTTGGAACATTTTTCCGACATGCTGCACCAGATAAGAATTCCTCCTCTTATAATACTGTAAGTTCTGACGTTGAGTGTTTTAAAAGAATATGTCAATTAGGAGCAATGATGTCTGCAAGGTTTTGACCTAAAAGCATCTCCTGTGTGAGGTTGTGCTCTTCCCAGTTAGCCTGGACTGGGAGAGCTTGGAGATGCTGGGTTCCTAAGTGTGTAACCAAACCACAGCCAGAGCAGTCAGCAGTTAATCTGTGCTTGGCAGGCAGAGCTTCCAGGGACAGAGCAAATGTATTAGTGACAGACTCGTGGAGACTGAGCTTTAAATCAGCCCAGAATTTCAGCAGCTACTTTTATTTCTTTTATTGCAGGAATGCTTTTCATGTCTTTAATTTGCTTAAAATAAACAACACTGGCAATTTCCTGTAAGCCTAGAGATTGTTTTTGAAGTATGTGTCTCTGTAGACAAAATATACTTGTCATGAAGGGAAAATGCAGTTGTAATAATCAGCAGGCTGGCATTTGGTGGAGGCTCAGTGATCAAAATGGTTTATGGATTTCAAGACTAAGTTTTGAGACTAGCTACTGGAAGTTGTTGACCACTGGACAAATAGGAGGTTGAGATCTTTTTGATATAAAACAGAATTAAATTTGATGTGATGCTGCTGACAAGAGCCAGTGGTCTCTTACTTGAATTTTCTGATGTTTTTGTATTGAAGCATAAAAAGGATCATCTCTCTGTAATTTGAATATAGAAGGAAAAGGGTGCAAATTATGATATTATGATAAATTAGTGGCTTTTGCTGTTCAGCAACATCTCCTGTAGAATTTTTCTTTACAACAAACGCTCCTTAAGCTTCATTATTTTGCAAAGCATATTACAAACAGGCATTGCTAATCTAGTTCTGACATGATTCCAAGCCTTGCTGAAGGTCAGAAACACCAAGTGATGAAAGTTTATTCTTGTGTAATAAAGTTCTGTGTTAAAGCTGAGAGCAGTATCTTAAAAGTTGAACTACTTTAACCTTCTTGTTTACTTTCCTCCCAGCTTGGAAGCCCAATAAATAGAACAAATATAATACATCCACACGTCTACGTGAGTATATATTTTCATTTTTTTGAGATTTACTTAAGTGAGAGTAGAGAAACTCTGCAAGTGAGCTGGCTTTTCCATCCTCCTAGAACCTTTTCAATAGAAAGGAAACAAAATTTAAGCAAACAAAATGCACTTTCAAATTAGAGCAAATATTTGTGATTTACCGTTCCTCACCAGTATAAATGTTTGAAAAATGGGTCTTAAATTCCTATTTATGAATTCTAGTGGGTAAACACATACTAAATGTTTTCAGGATCAAAGTGGCAATGACTTTGTGTAATATAGAAGGTAAAACAACACAGCAGAAGAGCTCCCATGAATTAACTAAATGTGAATATGTGAGGAAAGCTTCGCCTTCTTTTTTAGTTTTGACAGATAGGAATGATGGTGACTGGTAATTATATGAGGCTTAGACTTCAAACTCCATGGATTAATTAAATAATGTAATAGTGAGATGATGTATAAAGTTCTCCTCTTAGGATCTGTATTGCTCTTGTTTGAACTTGCATTATTTGGAGAAAGAGGATGGAGTTAGTAGTATGTGGAATGGCTTTTTTATCATTTTACTTTGCTTTGAGGAGGAGGTACAGGATTATAAACCACCTTTATGAAACTATTTATACACCTAATGAGTTGCACATGCTTGGACCCAACATCTTTCTCCTGCAGTTAGTGCTTCATAATGGAGGTGTCCCTCTTCTAGATATATTCATTACCTGAGCTTTTTAATGCTTTTAAATATCTTCCAGTTTTCTTCATTGCCTCCAGTTCGTGTGGTGTTTGAAGTGACCATGGAGGGGAGCGCTCGGAAGGTGATCACAGTGCGCTCAGCCTTGATGGTGAAGAACAAGCTGGAAACTCCAATGGAGCTGAGGCTGGACAGCCCTTCTGCCCCTGACAGTAAGTGCTGGACACTCCTGTGATCCATATTCCTGCAGCATTCCCTGTGTGCTGTGGGGATTCAGCTTTCTCCCCAAAAGATTCACCGTGGTCTGTAATGCTTCACGTTCCCTGGACAGGATATGGGTCATGGAAAGAAGAAAGCAGCACGAGACCGGAGAGTCCAGTAGGATTTTTGGTTGTTGTTCAGATAAGCAGGGAAAGCTGAGACTCTGTAAAGACTGAATCTTATCTGTGTATGTAGCAAAGTTGTCTCTTTAGCAGCAGTCTTGAGGGTTTTGGTGTTACCATGCAAAGGGTTAGTGTAGAAATGTAATGGTACACTGAAAAGATACCCAAAAGGTTTGAAGAATGAGGTTTTTTGAAGCAAGAATTTTCACTAAAGAATTTGACTACCATCAATTTAAACAGCTGTTTAGGCTGTTTCAGATTTACACACTGAAATTAGTCTGCTGCCAGATTGTTAATAGAGCTGAAAATAACAGGTTGGTTTTTGAAACATGCATAAAGCAGGAAGTGATTTACATTAAAATTAAACCTATTGCCTTAAAAATTGGAGAATTACTACCTCAAAATGTTACGGTTTTCAGTAAAGGAGCCTCTTTTGATGTGTGTCTTTTCTTCTGTGGTTGCAGAGCCTGTAGTCCTTCCAGCAGTTATGCCAGGAGATTCCTTTGCTATTCCATTACATCTCACATCCTGGCGTTTGCAGGCCAGGCCCAAAGGAATGGGAGTTTTCTTCTGTAAGGCTCCAATTCACTGGACTGATGTGCAGAAGGCAGCAGAGGTGTGCAGCAGCAAGAGGGAGTGTCATTCCATGGATTCTGAAAACAGCCGCTTCTTCAGGTGATTACAGCCTGGTTCTTCTTCTGTAAGCTCTGGCAAATGAAATCCTGGGAAAGTAAATAACAGGAAAGAAAATGCTACGAGATGAAAGCTGCTGCAGTTTAGTGGGATGTTTTATTGGGTCTGTTGCATAGTGAGAAAGCAGTGAAGTGTAGCTGCTCTGTTTCTGCAGGGCTCCTTGAAGCCCCCCTGGTAGTGCCTGTTAAACCTCTAACAATAGAAAGCACACTATGAATATTTATTGTAAAAAAAGAAAAAGTTAGAAAATAGGATGTGAACTTACATTGAATTGACTGCTCTGTATCACTGAGGATAATGAGTGGTTTTCTAAAAGAATGTTCACAAATAGTCATTCTTTGTCCTCAATGCCCTCTGCTTGGTTCTGAGGCCAAAAATGTCTCTGCATAGTGAGGACTTAATGGAATTTTGTAGTTTTCTGACATGATTGATTTAGGGTTGCTCTGAATTTAGGAAATACTAGGATAGGGATTATGGAGATTGTGTCAGGAAATGACCTTCGCACACTATATAGTTACTGCTGTGTGTCAGTTTCATAGTTCATTTCCTAATACACTGTTTTTGAATGCATCACAGGGAGCAAAATAAAAAAAAAATATTTTAAATGAAGGTTTACCAATCAATTTTTGACCTTAACTAATGAAAAACTGAAATGTTAAATGGTCAGAGCGAGTATATATTTAGTGGGAAGAGGGACACACTCAGCATTTATTTTTAAGAACATGGTTATAGTTTACTTTAATGGTTAAAAATCTCTTTTTAGTAGCAGTTTAGAACATGCTTTTGCAAGTTTATGAAAGTTGGTTTTAAAGGTGGTAATCTCTAATAGCCATCTTCCATTAGGTCTCTGGTTTTTGGGGAACTAACTTTTGTCTTTGATTAAAATCAGAAAACTTATGTTGTCTTAATGTCAGACATAAATACAAAATACCTTATAACAATCTACAAAGTGATTATGTGAAGAACAACTCTAAATGCTGTTTTTCCTATCAATCCTGAACTTTGAGCATCTTTGAAGACTTAGTGCAATACAGCAAGACAGAGTTCAATTGTTCTGTCACATTCATTGACTCCTCATGTGTGTTGGCATTCCCAGGTTTTGTGTGGCTATAAAGAAGGAAAATTACCCGGATTACATGCCTTCCAGCATATTCTCTGACAGTGCTAAGCAGATTTTCAGGCAGCCTGGGCACACCATTTATCTCCTGCCAACAGTGGTTATCTGCAATCTGCTGCCTTGTGAGCTGGAGTTCTACGTGAAGGGTTTGCCCATCAGTGGGACACTGAAGCCTGGCAAAGAGATTGCCCTGCACACGGCTGACACTGCCCAGAACATTGAGCTTGGTAAGGCTCCTGCTCAGGGACCATTTGCTGCTCCTCTCTGGACCTTTCTGCAAGGAACTGTGGCACAGAATGGAAAAATACAAGAAGAGAAAGCATTTAAATGATCATTTCATTGGGTTGCAGGGGTTCTTATTTTTAATTATGAAGTGAACACATTGGAAAAAAACCAACCCAGTATTGCCATCATTCCTTCAGATCTGTCTGTTGTCACTTAAAATGTTCCTTGTTCAGTTCTTGTTTTCCTGAGAGCAGAAACTGGAGAGAACAGTGGTGAAGAGGGGAATAAATCAAATAAGCTAATATTTTGGGTGGTTTTGCTCTTTTATTTTTGACAGAAATTATTGTTGTTGAGAATATAAGTGGAGTTATTTAACACTCCACTTATAGGCTAGATCTGTAATGCCTAAAGGAATAATTATCCCTAAGCAGTGTCCCTTACAGAACTTGTTTTGCTGTTTGTGGCTTAAATTGAGGCATTTTTTCGTGAGGTCAGACTTCACTAGTACTGAGCAGATTTAAAAGTTGATCAGGGTGATCTCTATGAAATATTTAGGGAAATCAGGTTACATGGAACACCAGCTTAAGTGCTTATCAAAAGCTTGCGTTGGTGATGTTTTCTTTTCCTTTTATTTTGCTCTACTTTGTTTTGTGTCATAGGGGTATTGCTAGAAAACTTCCCAGTCTGCAAAGAGCTGCAGATTTAAAAGTTGATCAGGGTGATATTTATGAAATGTATAGGGAAATCAAGTTACATGAAACACCAGCTTCAATGCTTATCAAAAGCTTGTCCTGGTGATGTTTTATTTTGCTCTACTTTGTTTTGTGTCATAGGGGTATTGCTAGAAAACTTCCCAGTCTGCAAGGAGCTGCTGATTCCTCCAGGGACACAGAATTACATGGTGCGGATGCGACTGTACGACGTCAATAAACGGCTGCTGAACCTGACCATACGCATCGTGTGTCGTGCTGAGGGCTCTCTAAAAGTACTCATTTCAGCTCCATATTGGTTAATCAACAAAACAGGCAAGTTCTGTTGTAATCATGAAGTGGGAAATAAGGATTTCATGAAGTATTTTGAATTGCTTTCTAGCCAAGTAAAGCTTTTAAATGCTACTTAAGAGGAATAAAGAATTTATATTTTTAATAGTGCCAGCAGCTGCTGTTTGATGCATGTTACAGCAGATAATTTAGACATTGGGTTGCTATATTACAGATTTTCAAACATGAGCTCTTGTACCTCTCAATAAATCACTATAGATTAGACCACTGTTAAAATTTGTGGTTTTCAAAGACTGAAATGCCCTGAGAAGGCAACGGGTCTGAATTGCAGCGAGTCTGTGTGAACTTCCACTGGGACTTTGAGGTCTGCATGGACCAGTCTCATGACCTGCAGCTGTGAACAGCTGTTTCAAGAAGATTAGAGGAAGAACTGGAAGAATTCATGCACAGTAGTGGCTTAAATACTGCAAGAAAAATGCCTTAATTTGAAATTTTTACCATTTTTGTTTTAATTAGTAGAAAGGTGATGTGAAGTTTAACACTCTTTTCTTGTCTGTTTACTTAAAGGATTGCCACTTATCTTCAGACAAGATAATGCAAAAACAGATGCAGCTGGTCAGTTTGAAGAGCATGAGCTTGCTAGAAGCCTCAGCCCACTGCTGTTCTGTTATGCTGATAAAGAACAGCCAAACTTGTAAGTAAGAAAGGCAATCAGGAGAAATTTTACAAAGATGAAAGTATGCAGATGACCCTTGAAATTATTTTTTGATACTGTGTTAAGCATATTGGATTCTTAGGCATTTCCTACTGAAAGCTCCTTAGTTGGCCAATTCTGTTGTGTCTCAAATTTTTTTATTCCAAATTTTAATTTTTTTTTAATCTCAAACATAAAAGACACACAAATGCTACTGTGATTGATCAGTCTGGAAATTGCCAAGCTTTTTACAGGACATGGCCATTGACTCCTTACCAGTGTGTTGAAAGGGCTTATGGCAGAAATGCAGAATGAGTCACTCAGTAAGAGATTTATCATGGCTTCAGATGCTTCTAATATCCAGACACGGATGTTCTTTCTCTATCTGGGCATGTGTTTGATCACCAGCATCGTGTTGCTACCTGATCCTTGATTTGAATTACTAAACCTTTGTGTTTTCTTCTTACCCCTAGTTGCACAATGCGGGTTGGGAAAGGAATCCATCCTGAAGGGATGCCTGGCTGGTGCCAGGGTTTCTCCCTGGATGGTGGAAGTGGTGTCAGAGCCCTGAAGGTGATCCAGCATGGAAACAGGCCAGGCCTCATCTATAACATTGGTAGGTGGTGATGGGAACACTGCAAAACTCTGTGAAACTCCTGGTGAGATACAGTGTCAGTGACACCAGAAACAGAACCATTGCAGCAGAGAAACAGATCTTCTTCAAGGCTTTTGAGGGTCCAGAGAAAACCATTAAACAAAATACAATATTCTAAGTATTTTTGTATCTTTGTTTTGAACTTTATTAGCTTAAACATTAGTTTTCAGTTATCTTTAATTTTACATCTCATCACTGAGTGTCAATAACTACATTGTCAAACTGTTCTATCTGCTTGTGTTTTTATTTCCCTTGTATGTTAATTCCAAGCACATTCTAATTCCCATGACATGACTCTGATTATTTTGAGTGTCTGTGTATTGTAACTGTTCAGCCATATGCTGCTTCTGTGGGTTTTGCTTGGCTGATGTGCAGGAGTGCAGCTTCTGGATTCCCTGTGCTCCTGGTGTACATACAGTACAAGCAGGTTTTAGCTTTGAATTAAATGAGAGTCTGGAAGTTACTCTGCAGTGATTGTTGAGGAATTTTTCATATATTAAAAGTGAAATAATTAATTGCATTGATGTACTTGTGATTGGGAATTGTTTTGGGGTTTTTTATTTTCAGTATCTAAGTTGTGCTTGAGAAATAGAGGGTAACAGATGGCATAAGGTTACATTTACTGTGTAAGATAATGTTCCAGTGCAAGGCAGTGGTATGGCACAAAGCCTTCATCTCAGGAACCCAAGAAAAAGCTTGTGTTCTCTGAAATATATTGTGGCAGCTGTCTTTTTCTTTTATCAGTAACAGCTATATTTTCACCTTGTTTTTATTACTAGGTATTGATGTTAAAAAAGGCAGAGGCCGTTACATTGACACCTGCATGGTCACCTTTGCTCCCCGGTACCTGTTAGACAATAAATCAAGCTACAAACTGGCCTTTGTTCAGCGGGAATTTGCCAGAGGTCGGGTAAGAAACTTCCTGGTGGTGACTTTTTGGTACAGTACTGGTACAGCACACAGCAGATGCTGTGACCTATTAGTCACAACATCTGCTCACCAAGAGCACACATTGTTCTTGCAAGTATTGTTGGCTGGTTATGAGGATCTTTCTCATTATTCCTATAGCAGCATCCAGCTGACAGAAGAATGGCTGTGTTTGTATTTTAGAGGTGCAGAGGTTAATAGCGGATTTTTTTAGTGGTGGGATTATTTACCAATAATTTACCAATTTTGATTCCTAGGGAGCAACCAATCCTGATGGCTACATCTCCACCCTCCCTGGTTCCAGTGTGGTGTTCCACTGGCCACGGAATGATTATGATCAGCTGTTGTGTGTGAGGCTGATGGATGTCCCAGGCTGCATTTGGTCCGGGGGCTTTGAGGTCAACAAGAACAATTCGTTCCACATTAATATGAGGTAGCTGTGACCCATAAATCTTCTGCAGCTGCTGTGTTTTGATAGAAGCATCTGTTTAACACTGCAGATAATGCAGATCAGAAGTTTACCTGTCTTGTACTGTGTTCTTGTTCAGGGACATCCTGGGGAAATGTTATTTCTTAAGAGTAGAAATTACCCTTCAAGGGGCCACGTACCGTATTGCATTCAGCAACACCGACCAGTTACCACCGCCTTTCCGCATTGACAATTTCTCCAAGGTAAAAGAACCAAACCCTGTATTTTTTCCTTTACTTTTTTTAGTGTAGTTCTTTTTCTAGTAAAAAAAGTAGTTCTTCTAACACAGGAGCTGTGTGTTAGAAGTGGGAGCTGACTGACTTGTATAATGAAATAAAATGAAAGTCTGTGTATTTGTCTGTAAGGATTGTAATTTTGTGAAATTGTAGTAAAAATCGGTAGGACACAGCTACATCATCTTTTTCAAATAATAGTGGTAACATTGTGGCTTTCATTAGTTCCTTTAAAGTCTTACAAGGAAAAGAAGTATTACCAATGAGAGGGATGGTATTTACTCTGTTCTAGTCTCATAACTTAGGTTAGCAGGGTTTGAGATGCTCCATGAGCCTGCAGACATTTTGAACCACAGATGACAGATAAAAGCAAGGGCGATGTCTCATTCCTTTAAGACTCTGTTTACTTGAGACCTGAATGGAAGAATATGCATTTGGAAATGTTTGGGGAAGGAAAAAACCAGTGATCTGAACATGTTTCAGTCATCAACTCCTGGTAAATGAGCAAATGAGAGCAAAAAATCTGTCTGATAAACAATTCCTGTAGGAACAAACTCCTCCTTCCTGCCTGTTACAGGTCCCAGTTGTGTTTAAGCAGCACGGGGTGGTGGAGCCCAGGCTGTGCACTGATGTGAAGCCCATGACCTCTCTGGATTATGCATGGGATGAGCCAGTGCTGCCTCCCTTCATCACACTGACAGTGAAAGGAGCAGGCTCCTCAGAAGTTGTCTGCTGCATGAACGACTTCCAAGACAGCAAACAGCTTTACTATGAAAACTTCATCTACATTGCTGCTACATATACTTTCTCAGGGTAATTATTTATATATTTGATGGAAATATTTCTAAACATTCACATTAAGCTTTAGTTATTAATATCAAATTATTATTCTCCTAGTGGTTACCATTCAAATGTTTTTCACATGGAGTTAAATTTTTGTCTACCTGGTAGCTAGCAGAAGAAATGCCAAATTCAGAAGTTGTCTGGCTGTCAGTAATTTGTGTATTTTACCTCACTTGTACACAGTACCTTTGCTTTAGACAAAGTGCAGCTTGACAGTGTTTATTCTGTCACACAGTGAGGATTTAGCATCTGCTGTGACCCCACTATGTGGTCTCAGAAGAGTCAGGATGTTTGGAGTCCCCCTCTGGGGACTTAATGTCTTTTGGTGTATAAAGGACACTTTACCACAGGTCACACCTATTTACAACATGCCTGTGAGGTTTAAGCTTGCACAGTTTATGTGCTACTGAAAACAACTCTGGGAGATTGATACGGGGCTTTGTTACTTTCCTCATATTGAGGTAGAAAACTGTCTCCTAATTCATCTGTTTTGCCTGTGAAGTTCCTAGCTCCAGTGAGAAACCAAACCCCTTTTTAAGAATGTACTCAAGTTACCAGCTTGTCCTGGTAGTTCCTAACAAGAGGGGAAAAACCCCCAAGATAAATGTTAGTCTGATGGGCTGTATTGGAAGTGTAAACTTCCAGTTTGAATTTTGGTGCAGATCTAATTCATGCTGCAAAAGAAGCTGCTACTCTGAACAAACATGATGCTGTTTTCTTGGTGTTCCAGGTTACAGGAGCCAAGTGTAAGACCAGTTACTTCAAATAAGGATGCTGCAAATGCAGAGCTTGTTCTTGATGTTTCTCCAAAGACTCAACGAGTTTTGCTGAAAAAGAAGGTACCAGGACACATTTGACTTTTTTTATTATGACACTGTTGCTATGTGCTGAAGTGAAATTAAATGCTAAGAGTAGGACAACATTAAAAAAAATTTCTCACTTCTAAAGGGTAGAGAAAGAGTCCAAAGTGGTAGTTATTTTGAATTGTGGTGGTGCTTCTATATTAGACTTTCACAGAGGTAAAGGTGACAAAAAAGGGAATTGGGATAAAGTAGCAAGGAAGGTTGTAAATGCCTCCAAGACAACAGAATGTGGTAGTTGTGTGTTGGATATTCTCATGAAGTTACAAGGTAGGACATGATTCCTTTTCGGGAGCATTGGAAGTCAAGTCATCTATTTCTGGGCTCTTAAGAAATAGAAACTGTGTTTAAATACTGCTGAGGTTAACAAACAGCTTTTAAATGCAGTTCTGCATCTATCTGCTGTTGTGCATTCATTGAATATCAGAGTTCAGTCAGAAGCCTTTATCCAAGCTAATTCCTAATTCTAATTCAGGGCTCTGAAGTTAAATATATGCAAGTCATTCCAGGAATCATAATTCGAAGCCTCTGATAGCAAAACAGAACAAAAATATTTGCTCTGTACTGTTTAAACGTTGAATTTAAATGTTGAATTTTTCTGTAACAGGAGCCAGGAAAGCGATCCCAGCTCTGGAGGATGACAGAGTCAGGAATGCTTTGCCATGAAGGTTCTTCAGTTCCTCATAACCCCCACAAACCTTCTCCTCACTCTGAGGACTCCAGTATGATTTTAGATATTGCAGGCCTGGCAGCTGTTACTGATAACAGGTATTGAAATACAGTTCCTCAGCAAACTGATGGGGGTTTTCTAACAATTTCTAACGTCTTTGGAAACGTACTTAATATGATATTCTCTGAATGTGGAAAGACATTGTTCTGTGAAAGAGCTGGATTTTATCTAGTTTTATAAAAACATCTCATGATCACCTGTGTGACTTGGAAATACTTGTAAAAGCATGGCTGATGCCTTCTCAGCAGGCAGCTGTGGACAGAGCACTTCAGAAGAGCGTTTAGGAAAATGAGCTGGGTCGCAAAAGGACTGTTCAGCATTAACACAAGTGCAGAATAAAAGTTCTGAGGTGCTTCCCCCTGCAGGTACGAGCCCCTGATGCTGAGGAGGCCGGACCAGCGGCGCAGCACAACCCAGACGTGGAGCTTCCGCCATGGGAAGCTGACCTGTGGCATCCATGGCCTTGTTGTCCAGGTCAGTGCTGGTTACGTGTTGAACCTGATTTGTTTGTTCCTGATGTAGATGACAGAGTTCTTTGGGCTTAGTGTTGAAGTGAACTGAAAGCTTTGAGGCAAGTCCAGAATGTGGAGCAAAGCAAACTCGTGCAAGCAGCTTATGTTTTAAGTTTATATTTGAATGTTCTTAATAATTTCAAATAATTAAAGCTCTTTCACTATTAATTAGAAAAGTATTTTAGTTAGTAGTGTGATATTGCATTGATCATTTTGTGATCAAATTACTGCAGCATAGTAAGTTACTCCTTGAAGCAACCAGAAAAGCTCTGTATTGCTGTCTCTAGATGTTGACTCAGTAGGATTTGCATTCTCATCTACAGCTTCAGGGTTTGTCTTTTAAAAAGCTTCCTATCATTTTGGAAAACTCAGGAAAGACTTTCCAATGTCCCTTGATGATGTGATAGCTTCAGTTTTAAACGTGCAGTAAGATTGCTTAATTCCCACTTAATTATCTATTACTCGCCTAATTATCAATTATTTAATTATTGATCTTGGCTGTTTCTTTTACCTACCAACCAACTAAACATGAGGTAGCAGAAACTTCAGTAATATCAAGTCAAATGCTGCTGGACTGCTCTTCTTTTAGTTCTGAAGAATAAGGAGAGGAAAGTAAAATACAGTTTTAAATTAATATAGGTAAGTAGTTATCTGAAGTATTTACCTATTGCTTAATTACTTCATTTTCTTTCCTTATTCTTTTTCCTTTCTCCAGGCAAAGGGAGGAATACAGGGTCTTCATGATGGAGCTGAAGTTGTTCTGGGTCCTGATAACTCACTTGAACTTTTGGGGCCAGTTCCACCTGAACAGCAGTTTACAAACCAAAAGATGAGGCCTGGCTCAGGAGTACTGACTGTGAGAGTCATCCCAGATGGGCCAACCAGAGTTCTGCAGGTGACAGTCCTTCATTAACTAAAATCTAGTTCCATTATTTGCTTATACTGGAAATCCTCTTTTTCTTTATTACATCTTTAAATCCTTATGAAAAGCAGCCTTTATAGTGACATAAAGGGGATGGGAATATCATAAGCCAGAAGTAGTTACTACAAAAGTTCTCCTTGTCCTTAATTTTTTAAATGATTATTTGCTGAGGTAGGACAATGTAGGTGTTATTCACATGTATGAAAGGGATCATTTTAGTGATTTATTTATTTTCAGATAACTGATTTTAACCAACGTAGAAATGATCGTTCCTTCAGTGAAGGAGAAGAACTTTCACTTACAGAAGATCTGCGCAAGTTCAAAAATCCAGATACAGAGCAGGAATTAGAAGTAAGATATCACAACTGGCACTTTCCTTTTTTATTTTAATTTTCTTTCCTAGATTTCAGGAGGGGGATGATGGTCAGTAACCTCTCCTGATGATGACCTCGTGCTACGAACTTCAGATTTTCCGGCTACAACTTCTTGTTCTTGAAATTTGGGTTAATTTGCCTTAACCCTCTTGATTCTGAGACTAATTGTCAATGAGCTGCTCAGTCTCTCTGGAGATAATCCTAAAAAATAATTTCTTTGCAGAAATGTGTATTTGATATTGCAGGTTTTTTCAGTGTTGGTTTGCTAGTGGTGGGTTTTTCCCCTTTTTTTTTCTCAGGTGCTTGTGAAACTGGAAGGTGGAATAGGATTGTCTTTGGTCAACAAAGTCCCTGAAGAGCTTGTGTTTGCATGCCTCACCAGAATTAATGTCCACTACACTAAGCTCTCCACCAGTCAGGTGCTAGAGCTCAGCGTGCATGATATACAGGTATTTGCCATTTTGAAACAAATTAATTTATTCACGGGTCTTCTTCAGTTTTTTGAGTCCTAATAGGTTTGAAAAATGTTTACAGCTGTGACTGAGATTTTGATTCCTAAATATCACAGGAGTTTCAGTTCTGTTTTCTGTCCACTCTGTAGGTGGACAACCAACTTATTGGCACCACACGGCCTTTTATGCTCTTCCTGACACCCAGGATGAGTGAGAATGAGCCCCTGGACTCTGGGCCTGCTGTGCAAGTCAATGCCATGAAATTCCCCAGTAAAAATGCACTGACTGATATATACAAGGTAAACCACAATGTTTTGTTTGTGTAACAGATATTACTTTGCTTAAATGACCTTTCCTATTGTTAATTTTTACTTGTAATCTGAATTCAGTGGTTTGTGAAATGTACGTTGTTGAATCAGTTCTGAAGCTTAAGGGACATAGTGTCCACCTTCTCATGTTCATGGTATTTAAAACTACAGCACAGTGATGAACAGGGGAATAAATATGTTTAAAAATGTGACAAATCAGTCTAGACCCCTGTCTGTCCCTGTCTGTGACCATAATTTTCAAGGCAGTTACTCTTGCCTGAGAACTGCAGCACAGTGACCCAGAATATCTGTGGTTTGCTCTTCAGGAATTGAGTACCAAGTTATAAATTCTCTCTGATAAGCTGCTACCTTGCTCCATAAACCAGGTTCTGTGCACTGCAGCCATTTGGAAACGTTGTATATTTATTCACCAGCTGTGGTATGTACTGTGAGGGCAAAACTGAGTTGGTTGTCAAGACTTACTTTCTCACTTGGAATCCTCATGCATGTATTTTGACTCTGTTTTGAAAAGCAGCTGAATTTAGTGTTGGAAGTGCAGATAAGATTTTGAAGTGTTAGGATTAGGTAATAAAGCACAATGCCTTTAACAAAATTGAAATAATCTAGTTGTAGATAACGTGAATGAAGAAAACTACTAAAGACTTTTTGAAGGTGGGAGTCTTGCTACAAATCCATGAAAGTGAAAATACTCCATTGCAACAGAGCACGTTGTCCTTTTTAATAGCTTACATGGATTATATTTCTGGTGTTAATACTGTAAACTGAGACTTGTTTATCTCTGTAGCATCTGATGATCACTGCCCGAAAGTTCACAGTTCAAATTGAGGAGAAACTACTTCTGAAGCTATTGAGTTTCTTTGGCTACGACCAGTCGGAATCAGGTGGGGTATAAAATTGCACAGCCCAGTTTTACAATGTACAGAAGTATTTTGATCTTTGCATATAAAATAAGTAGGAAACACCACACACACTCTTGGCTGTGTGGAACATCCCACTCTTGCTCAGAGCTGGAAATGCCTCAGTGGCCCCTGTGTAGCTGTTCATGGGTGTTGTGCCTGGTGCAGAGCTCAGGTGATGGCCCAAGCACAGCCTGTCTCTGCAAGGAGTTCAGTATCCATTTTCAGTTCCTGTATCTGGATTCATCTGAACTGGGATAAAAGAAATTGTGTTATTCATTTAGCAAGGCACTTTGTTTAGTGATTTATTTAGTTTGTTTCTTTAACCCAGGGCTAGAAGTGGGATCTGTGTTAATTTGTTCCTTGGGCAGTTCCTCTTGCTTCACTGCAAGAAGATTTTGTCTGACCTTTGTTGTGGCATCCATACCTCTGCTTTTAATTGTAATGTAAGTTTTCTTTCTTTCACTGAGGCAAGACAGACCTTTTCAATCTTCTGATCTCATAGATACTATTCTAATCCTGCTATTCTAGTGTTTATCTATGCTTTGGAAACTTTGTGAAATGTTTGTTTTGGAGTGGCAATTGAAAAAGTCACTTCTATTATGCAGTAGCCTGTGTACTGTTACATAATAACTGTCACAGGAAAAGAACTATTTTTGGCATGATTCCACATGGGGCCAAGCCTACAAATGATGCTCCAGAGTTCTGTCTTGCTAATCCACAGTATCCTCTGATTGTCTCTGGAAAAATAACAGTATTGCATTTCACAGAGGACTCACAAATTAGATCACTAGTGATGAGGAAGAAATAAAAATCTGGAGTTTTACTCTTAGCCTTTTAACTAATCTCCCCTTTTTTCTGGTTTACCCTGTTCTTTTCCTCTTTTTTTTTTTTCCCCTTTACTTACTGTATATTATCTGTAGTTTATCTGCTGATGTCATCCTAGATTCAGACAAAAATAATTTTCTCATTTACAGTTAGCATGTTTTATTGTTCATAAGACTTGGTCATCTTTCATCTTTGCCCTGCTTCCTCCCACCACCCAAGTGCTCTTACAAATGACATGGAACTGTTCATGTCGACTGAATTTAAGTCACTTTCCATGTAAATTGATTTATTGGATGTCTTCCATGTAGGCATGTTGTCCATTGTGTAGATTATTTGAAAGCTTGCTTTGTGCATTATATTCCTGGTGAAGTGTGTAAGGAATTGCAGAGAAAGTAGAGAGAGGAAAACAGACTGTAAGAGCACGACTGCACAGTAGGAACATTGCACAGTCATGTGTTATCTCCTTGTTTCTGTGTGCTGATAAAGAGAAATTAGAAGTGAGATTAAAAGCTCAAATAACAGGTTTTAGAGATGCAGAGAGATCTGACAAAAATTCTTGAGCCTCAGAGGTCAACTTCGTGTCACAAGGCATGAGTAATTTTGCTGGCTACACCAGCAGTCACACATACTTTTATTTGTGCAGAGGATTGTTAACTCTTAACAGAATGTGCATTCCTAACCCCATATTTATTTATCTTTAATTGGTTCTGATTCCTGTGTTTTGTCTGCATGCAGAGGTTGAAAAGTATGATGAAAACCTCCATGAGAAGGTTGTTGAACAAAGTGGAGGACAAAAACGATACTACTTTGAAAATCTGAAAATCAGCGTGCCTCAAATCAAGTTGAGTGTCTTCACTTCCAACAAGCTCCCTTTGGATCTCAAGGTACACCAATGCATTCCCAGAGTGGGCTTCCAGTAAAGGAGGAAAAGGGAACAGACAGATGCTTTAACTTAATACTCTCAGTTTCCATTTACTCTTGCATTATCCAAGTTAAAAATAATAGAAGTTCCAGCAAATTCTGACGTTTAATTAGCATAATTTCCAGTCTCTTCTGTAATAATCTTTCATTTTTGTAATTTCAGTTGAAGCATGGCCAGCTGGATCTAATGACTCACTGCTTTACAAAGGACCTTAGTTACAATAATGGAAGTGTAAAGAGCTTAAAGGGAATTTCTATCATAAAATAAGAAGTTATTCAATTTAGAGAACAGAAATACAAGACAACTCTTAGTATTTTCATCCAGAAAAATGTTATTTCATTAGAGTTGGAGAATTTGCATGAGTACCATGCAATATAGTCAAAAATAAGAGTGAACTGAGATTGAGTATGAACTTAAAATAGGTGGAAGTCTGGTCTTTTTCATATGTTCATAAATCAGGCACAGTTGGTAAGTGAACCAGGGATTCCAGATTAGGGCCAGAACATAATCTCATCCAGTGTTCTCAAATCTTGTGTTAGGACCTTCCTGGACACAATAAAGTGGCAGCAATCAGTTGCCACCTCAGAAATGGTTAATTTAACATTTCAGTCAGCAATACTTCAGTTCTGTCTGAGCTAATACAACTACTTCCCTCCAAGGTAGAAGAGTTGAAACAAAACCAACCAACCAAATCATAAAAAACTCCCCCCATTGTGGAGGAGATGAGCTGCTGCCTTTAAGAAAAAAAACCCAAAGCTGAGACACCAACTGGGCTTTTTTGTCCTTCATATTAAGGACATCATGATGAGCAAGCTTCTAAAGGAGTTTAATGTTGTGTAATGAATATCTGTCATGGAGTCTTACCAAGATGATCCAAAAATCACCATTCCTGCATTCTTGTATTCTTTTTACTGAATCCTTGTGCCAAGAACAGTTCAATAGCTACTTGGGATATTCCTTGGCTGGGATATCCCTAGCTATAATATTCTTTAGCTGTGATATTCCTTACTGCTAAATAATAGCAGCAGTGTCCTGAATATCTAATTGCACTTCAGCTTCCACAGGAAAACCCTTTAATTCCATTAGTTGCAGTGCAGCCTGAGGAAGCAGAAGTCGTGGTGAGTGCCTTTAAGAAGGCAGCAGTGTGCATTGTTCTGTTTGGATTTCCTACCACCCTTGGTTTAGGATTGCACATGGATCCATCTTGGCAGCCGCCAGCAGCGTTCCCAGGAGAAAACTTGGCATATACATTTTCCCCATAATGTTAACAGTCCCTGCATATTCTGTATATTGACTTTCACAGAAAGAGTTCAATTCAGTTCTGTAGCACAGGAGAGTTCAGGGTAGAAGGGAGAGAATAATCACAGTAGAGCCTTTGTGGAAGTTTTTCTAACTGCCTCTAATGTTCCTGGCTTGGACGTGGCTGTCTGGTAATTTGGTGTAGACAGATTATTTTTATTAGGTACCAATATTAACAAAGTTGCCTTATGTAATATCTGATAGTTAAACAGGAAATTACTTCCTACCCGAGTGAATAATGAGGACTACTCTGGTTGGTCATCCATTTACTGAAAAAATAAATAGCTCTTTTCTTACTTGCAAACTTAACTCAGACCTGTAACTTGCCTTAATTGCCTGCAGATGGCACAAAAACTCGTGTTCCTTATACCAGGCAGCTTTGGTGATTAATGTGTAAAGATAAAACATCAGTGTGAAGCTTCTTACCTTCTTCACAGTGTCTGATGTTGGTGAGTGTGCAGATGCCATTATCAAGACCTGAAGAAGAAAAGGCCTCTTTCTGTCTTAAAAAATTAATTTTCTTATAATTTTTTTCAGAATTATTTTATTTATGCATATGTGTATTTTGATGTAAGACTTGTTCACCCTTAAATGTGTTTTTTTATGTATAAATTGTACGAAGTACAGATGGCCATGAGCTAATTACAGTCTTAGTTTTCTTCCCTGAAAAATAATGGGAAAAGCTAGCTTAAAGAATTTCTTTAGACCACATAATGTTAAGAAATGAGCCTCAGGCTTGCAGGAAATTATGTATGTTATTCCAGCTCATCCTGACACTTAATACCTTCACAGAAGTTCAGCAGGGTGGAAAATAGTCAGTTTTGTCAAGAAAATTCATTTAGGGTTGGAGTTTAATTGAACATCAGAACAATATAGCGAAGTTATATATGGAATCTTAGACACATTTTGGTTTGAAATATTCCTTTCAAGTGTGGAAAACAGATTTCATTGAGAACCTAGTGACTCTTGAGTTTTTGAAGAAATGTAGTGCCAAGAAGTTATCAGTGCTTAGAATTAAAAGGTTTGTGGGTGACTGTTCTCTATCAAAGTGTCCACACTGCAGTGGTAGAGAACTCCATGAGCTTCAGAGAATTTTGGTTTGTTACCCTTTTGAAGGATGCTGTCAATGAGAAGCAGAGAAGAATTACAATGACAATATCTTTTATTTACTCAGGCATTGAAAAGCACTCTGGGCTTTCCTCTGATCCGCTTTGAAGATGCTGTGATTAATCTGGATCCTTTCACTCGGGTCCATCCATATGAAACTCAGGAGTTCATCATCAATGACATTCTGAAACACTTCCAGGAGGTCAGTGTGATAGAGGTGATGTTGTGGCAAAGGTTGAACTTCTCTTGGTTGAGGAGTTCTCCACCGAGGATGTGGGAACTCTTTGCTGACTGTTATTTGTTAGTGCTGTGTTGCTTCTTTGGTATGTGGAGAAGTAGTATCCTGGAAGAATTCTAAGAATACACTGCATTTTAAAATCAAACTGTTCTTAATTTTACTGGTATTTGTGTGTTGATTCTCTAGTAAACCTGCCTGGGTTGGCATAAGCTTCTCTTGTGGGTGGGATGGTTTTTTTTTCCATCAACCTTGCTGGTGTTAATATGATCCGTAAGAAATACTTAATTCTTCCACTTGATTTTACAGGAGCTGCTGAGTCAGGCAGCAAGGATTCTAGTTTCTGTGGATTTCCTTGGCAACCCTATGGGTCTGCTGAATGATGTTTCAGAAGGTGTTACTGGACTTTTCAAGTATGGCAATGTGGGTGGTCTCATCAGAAATGTCACTCATGGAGTATCAAACTCTGCTGCAAAGGTAAAAATTGTGATATTGAAGTTTGCTGTAACAGTAAGTAGAAAACAGGCAAGAAGTCAAATAGAACTATTGTGACCATGCTTAAGTTGCTTTATGTCCAAAAGCAATTGGTAAATTGCTCTTGTTTGGTAAAAATGGTGTTTGAAGTGTAGATTTTGTTTTTCTTAAATGCTTTCTATACATCCCAAGGATGCCAGAAACAGGAGTCAGTGGACCACTCAGAGCCCTGTTATTGCTGTACAGATGTCTTGCAAGTTGAATCAACAGTTAACCAATGTGAGAAACAATTTGCTCCTACATGCAAATGAACAAAGCTGTGTTCAATTGTGTATATAATCTACATAGAGAGAGAGAGCACTAGAGAAAGATGGAGTATTTAAGGGGTTATTTAGTGTAACAGGAGTTGTTAGCTGTTATTTTTGAGAAGTGATTAAGCTGATGGGAATAGCAATTATTATGCTGACACTTGAGGTTTGGGGGGTTTTGTGCCAGATAGCAACAAACTAAGGAATTTCTTTGATTGCTTTGTATTTATCAGTAGTTTAATTCCAAAGTCTCTGCATGGTGAACATTCTTTTGTCCTTCCTGATAACAGCTGAGAGAATTCAATTATATCAGTGAAAATAACTGAATAAATAACTGTATTTAGTGCCCAACAGAGGGATGATCTGAGGCAGGAGTCAGAAATAAGAAGCAGTTTGGATCATGTTTGATGCTGTACTTGATACTAAAAAACATAGGTTCTTGAAATGTTTGATTACATTTCTGGTGTGTCAGCATGAACCCCTTCACATACAACTGCAGCAATGTTTTTTTTTGATTCAAGGACATGTTGGTAAGGTTGGTTTTGTGAAACTTCTTTACTTTCTATTATTATCATTTTCCTAATGCATGACTTCGTACATGTGTATTGTCAGGGTTCATCCTTCAACAACCTTTCCCACTTATTTGTGTACAAGGAAATCTGCTTTTCCTCCTCCTTAGTGAAGAAAAGGTAATTCAGAAGATGTGAAATGCAGAGTCTGTATCATTACAGAGAGCTCAAGACTAACATTATCAAACCTAGTCCAAGTGCAGAGCTGGATCTGACCCAGAGAGCTGAACCATGAGGAAAGATGACATTCTCTGCCTCAATTACATTTTGCCTATTTTGTACAATTTCAAGAAATTCAAACAAAATACTATGTTGATATTCCTGCATTAATCTCCTAGTAGGTGCTGCTGTAATTCTCAGCACTGCAAGTACAAGCAGTTTGGTAGAAGACTTGCTGAGCTTCTGCAAGGCAGCTGTGTCTGTGTGCAAATGAGCACTTGTGTCCATGCTTTGTCCTCGTGGTTGCAGTCTCTGGTGACCTGTCCCCTCCACCCAATAGAGTATGTTTCTTTAGAATTTCCTTTCTATAAAGTGTTGTTTCCTCATCGCAGTCACATCTGCAGCAACAGTCTCATAAATCTTCCTTTAAAAGGCACGAGCCTTCCTCTGTTTCCCACAAGGGCAAGGTCATTCTTTGAACTTTGGAGTCATTTGTAACCAAGGGGTTTGTGAAGGAAGATTTTCAAAGGCAGAAGGGCAGTTGGATGCTGAACTCCTTCCAAAATTCAACAGGAGCTGAGTGCCTGCTTCCCATTTATACCTTTGAAAATCACCCCATGTAGTATTTATTTGTCTTCCCAGGTATTTTTTTTCTTTTTCCTTGGTATATCAGAAATGTCCCTGTGATGCAAGTCTCACACAGTTCCCCTTCCAAAGCTTTTTATATGGTTTATGTATTTGTCCTTTTGGAACAAGCAAAGAAATCCATAATTTAAGAAGGCTTAGTAGAACATTGTGGAGCTCCTTGATGAATCCTCCTTCCAAAGGTTAAATCTTAATTCTGCTGCATAGAAAACAATGGTAAAAAACGCTCAAATAGTCAGGTTGAATTCTTCCGTATGTGTTGCACTGCTTTCAGGCATTTAAATCTGCTTGAAAACTAAGCCAGGTATGTCCATAGGATAAAATCTGGCATTTCAAGTGCAGTTTGGGATGTGTTGAGTTTGTGGTACAACATAGAATTTGTCTTTTACTTTCTGTTCTACCTTGTGTTTGCCTTATGAGTGTGTCTAGGATATGTATTGGTAAAGAAAATTATGTGGAGAGAAAAAACAGTTTGAGTTAGTCAAGAGAAACAAACAAGAGGTCATTTTCATCTTGCTGGTGGTGCTCTGGGAAGGTATTTTTAAGTATATTTTCACTGCATAAATTTTCACCTGATTCAGCTGTGCCACAGAGGGCTCTTGTCTTTGCAGCTTATTCTGTGGATCTGGTAAATACAGCATCCAAAACTAGAGGAGCCTGTGTCCTGCACAGGCACTGAGGGCTGGGAAAAATCTCCATTTTGGTTGGTTGACTGCCTGACTTACGAAGTGTCTAAAATAAAAATCTATCCTAGATTTTAAGATGAGCTAGCTATTAAGGTGTGAATAGATAGATAAACAAAGAGTAATACTATAATCATGGCTTTAAAAGTAGCACTGCTCAACTGAATCGAGAAGTAAGCTATTGGAGTAGTATCTGGTTTTGTCATTTTATTGCTTTTCTATTTTATAGTTGTGCTGATTATCCCTGTAATGGCTTTTCCATGCATTTCAGAGCACGCAGTGGGTAATGCCTTCTTTCAAGTGGAGAGCTGCAGTGTATTTAAATTGGCACAAAACCTTAGGTTAAATAAAGTTCACTACAGACAGTTTTGTAGTTTTTATCCCTTGGAGATTCCAAGTTCTGTATTTTAAAAAGTTCTTTGATCCTAAATATAGACACCAGAGGGAATTTCATTCCCTCTGAATGGAGCCTTCTATAGTTGCCATATGCGTAGAAATGTCTCACATTCTTGGCATCCACACTTTTTTTCTTTCCCCCGTTAGGCATGATAGAACTAAATCCTAAATTGTTCCTGTTTCAGATGTGTTTCAATTAGAAATGAATATTGAACACTGAATTAGCAGCTGAACAAAACTGTTCTGTAGCTTGTGTTCTCCAAATGGAAAAGTAAGTGTGTCTGTATCTATTACTGGCAAATAGGTGTTGTGCTGACATAGTGAATTCCTGGTGGTAGAGGATTGAAAAGATTCACAATTTGTCTATGCTGTATTTAATGTGTCTGATATATTTCTACCTCTACCATGAATTCTCTTATCCTTTAGGAATTAGGAGCACATAGCAGTGTAGCTGTTATGACTCTGGATATAGGATGGAAATAATTGGTGTATACCTCCCTTCCTCTTGAAACAAATTTCATGAAAGAGCTTAATTTTCATATTGAACTTTGAAGTTTCCAGTTTAATTAGACCCCTTAAGGAAAGTTGAACCATCAGTCACAGCTGCATTTCACTGTTAGGTTTTTGGGAAGCATGCAGGGTTCTGGGAGATTGGCTTCCTTCCAGAAGCAGGCACCTGAGATGCCAGAACTTCCCTAGAGCAGAGTTGCAGCAAATTGCATTTGAGTGTCTGTTTTCCTTTGTGGAGAACCTTTCTGCCCTGGACTTTCACCCCATCTATTTATTTCAACTGAGTTCACACTGATGGCAGAGGTGCTTAGCAGAGATAGGAAAAGAGGTGAGGTGTTAGAACTAGGTAAGAAAACTTTAAGACTAGTAAGGATGCTCCAGGTCAGTGTTTGGTGTGGAGACATTTGTAGAACAGCAGCATTAAAGCAACACAAAGGGAATGGGAGTTATAACACTCCTTGTAAGATTAATCAAAGCAGAATCTCAAGTGGTTAGCAGTGACAAGAAAATAAAGATAACTGAATTGAAAATAAAGAGGAAGAAATAGAGGAATTATTTTAGAAGAAATCTTTAATAAGTGTTTGACTTGCATGGACATTCACTTTAACTAAGCTGGCAGTAAATACAATGAGGAGTGTCTGTAGCAGAGCACAGAAGGAAGGTAGAATTTGAGCAGGCTCTACCCAAAAACAGACAGAAAGGTTTCTAAAACGATCAAAGCTGATGGTTCCCTTTTGTTTAAAGTTTCTTAGTTCACTTAAGCAGCCACTCCTCTTTGATACCATTCAGAAGCAAGAACGACTGCCCTTCTCCCATCTTTGGAGTAACTGCAGTTCAGCTCGAGCACCATTAGCTCAAAATGCCAAGGAAGTAGCTGGAAATAAAATCATGTCTTGGTCTCAGGGAACTTCTAACAAAAGTCTTTGTACATAAAGCCTGAGAAAGAAATACTTGTTTTCCTCAGAAGTCTTAAACAGAATCATCAAGTGATGCTGTAGAAAGGTCATGGTGTTGTTTGTTTTCTAAGTTCGCTGAGTGTCCCCACACTAGATTTTCATGATGTTTGTTTGGTTCCTGACTCTTCTCCTTAACTCCTAAGAGCAGAGTGTGTGTGGTTACTGTCAGTTTCACTGGATAAAGGTGAGGAAGGCTGGAATGAATATATGTCATCTTTCTGGGCAACCTTACAGATTAGAATTTGGGTTTTCCTTCAGGACAGCTGGCGGTCATCCCTTACAAAGGGTAATTGAGTATTGAAGTGTTGGGATTTAGCAGCATTTACCATTTTTTCTCTTTTTTCTACAATTTTTTCTATTCCAAAAAATAGAAGTTTTGGTCAAATGTAGCTTTTCTGCATTTTCTTCTGTGTAATCTTTATCTTTCCCAGTGTAGTGTAGAGGCTCCTGCGGCCTGTCCAGGTGGCACTGCTGATCATCTTCATTTTAACTTGCATTTCATCCACAAATAAGCAGCTCATGCAGGTTTGCATGAGCAGTGAGAATTTGTATCAAAATGTACAGATTATGAGGTGGAAAGCAATTGAAATTCCCAGGCAGAAATGTTGAGTACTGGAGGAACATTACAGATGAGGCCATTTCCCCATTTCCTGCCAGTTTGAAAAGACAGCAAGTTTTATGACCAATTAGTGGCAATCAAAAGCCATGGAAAGTGTCCGTTTTAATGTGCAGAACATCTGGTATCTGTAATTAGTATCTTTGAAAGAGATTTTGGGATAAAGGATCATCTTTGAGAAGTCTGAAGTATTATTTTGTTCTTCCTGGTTTTCATTTGTATCATGGGATAAAATGTGTGTGGCCAGCATCTAGGTTAAAATTTTCTTCTCAATTTGGTTTAAATTTAGCCTTTCTTTTACAAAGCTTCTTGCACAAGTTGAACACACTTTACTCCAGTGTATTTTTATGTAGAGAAATGGGTATGGGTAGATTGAACAGAAATGATGATGTTTTCTGTGGGAAGAACTGGTTTAATGTGAACTTAATGTACCCTATTCAAAAGCAAACTGACACATTGGTGGCAGCCTTGAATGAGCCTTACCCAGGAGAAATTGCTCAGTTGACAATGAGAGTCCTGTAACAATGCAGCAATTGCACACACATGGAGATGCACAGCTGGATAGAGGAATGTACAGGTGACATATGACAATTGAAAAAAAGAGAGATTAGAGAGCTTTAAGTTTTACACCTGCTCTAGAGCTTCATTTCAAAGGCCTTTACCAGCTGATTTTCCTCTAAAATAAAATGCACTTTTCCTGTTTTGTTGACTCATTGGAGAATTCAGTGAGCAAAGGAGAATTTAAAATGAGATATACAGAGAGTTGCCAAGTCATAAACTGTTACTAAAAATAAGCATTTATCATAGATGAAATGAAATTTAGTTTTAACGTGCAGTTTTTGAGTGGTTACATGTCAAGCAGACTGGCACATCTATCCCATATATCACCATTAGCATCTGAAGGAGAAAAAAATGGGGTGTGGGTTTGAAATTCATCATTTCAGTCTTGATAAATGGCTGACTGCACCTCCCTACTGTGTATTTAAAGCTGTAGAGTTGAGTAGAAGATGTTAAATAGTACAGACTTAAACTTGAAGTTCCTTAGCAGTGTATCTCTGAGGAGTGAAAATAGTATTCCTGTGTCCAGGGGAGAAGGCCAAGCTCTACCAGGAGATCCAAACAGCTCAGAGTTGTTCACTATTTACATACACACACACACACCCCATGGCAGGTCAAATTAATGTGCTTGCATGGGCTTTCCTTCAAAACATCTAGTAGAACATGGAAAGCCTGTTAGGTTTTAAACAGGAGGTTCTTTCAGATCCCAAGTGTGGTCACAGATGGTCACGGCAGAAAAAGAAATTGTCTGGAAAGAGCCTAAGTGCTGCAGTTGGTGCATATGGAAATGCTTTTGGAAATCAAAATCAAGAGAGCTGGTAAAGATGATGTTAAAACCAAACCTAATATGGCCTCTCTGAATACATTGTTGTTACCTATTAACTCAAGGTACTGGATCTCTTTAGGTTTTTTCTCTGTTTTTCGGTATATTGAGGGGTTTAGGGAAGGGGGTGAAGGAGGGCAAATAATTCCATTCCCAAAAAATAAACAAACACGAAGACCTTCAGGCTTGGTAAGAGTTAAGGCCAGGGGGAGGGGAATTATCTGTTAAGAGTATTAGTTGTTTAATAAAGCACAGTTGTCCTCCAGATGAACCCGCCAGTGACTCCGCAATTGGGGTCATTCCAAGTTCATGCTGTGGACTTTTGACTGCCTTCTGTGTCTGTGAAAACAGCCGGCGGTTCCTGCAGGGATCACTCATTCAGCCCTGTAACACAAAACTCTTGCCAGCGGGCACCTGCTGGTGCGGCTTCCCAGGCGGTCCCGGGGGGAAGCGACCCCGCTGCTGGGGCACGGCGGGCTGGGAGCGGCGGGGCTCCCCTGGGACACCCGGCTAATCAGGCTCCTCACAGCCGGCCCGCCGGGGGTTCCCGCGGCCGCCAGCAGCCCTTGTCAGGATGCATTAGGAAGCTCAGTTAACGATGGGATGTGAGCTAATTAAAGCTCCTTTACTTGGGGCATATGACATAAATAGGGGTGGGGAATGCTGCGGGGAATCTCAAGGAACACGTTTGTTCAGTGGGAAAAGCCGTCGGCTCCTCGTGGTTGTCGGTAATTTGGAGAGGGTCAAAGTTTATGTTGCTCTGAAAATGAGAAGCTGATTATTGCTTTTTGCTGATTTAGTATTTTCTAAATTAAGAGTGTGTCGGTGCCGTTCAGAGTGCCAGGACTCGTTTCTCTCTGCACAGCTTGGCTGGGTTAGAATTAGAAATGCCTGGGGGGCTCAGCCTGAACTGTTCTTTCTGGTTAGGACTGGATCGAAGGGTTGACTTGGTCGGTCTTGATGTGTAAAGGAAAGTCTAAAGCATATAAATTTAACTGTATTCACAGACTTGCCTGCTAAAATGCCCCAAGTAATTCTAAAGAGACTGACCAAAGACATAACAAAAGTATTTTGGGGAACAGCTTCAGACCAGCAGGCCTTTGAAACCTGACAAGCAAACACCTGTTATGTTTTCAAATAAAAGCATTTCAGTTTTTAGTCCCAGTATAACGCACCATCGACCACAATGATAGGGAGGAAGCTGTGTTTGTTGTCTGTGGCTACTGATGGTCAGTTTGTAAAATTAAATATATACTGCTTCCACTCTATGGCAATTTAACTTTTTACTTTGATGAGCAAAGAAGCTGCTCCAGAAGTTGTTTTTATGGTAAGTCACAGAAATACATTATATATCAATCTTGAGACATTGCAGTAAAAGCAAGGATACTTAGGCTGCGGAATTTACTGGACAACTTTATCTGTCCCACTGCACCCAGTCCTTGTGTATATCCAAGAATCCAGCAGGGCTTTTTGATTTTTGCACTTTCCAAAGAATAACAGCAAGATTTGAGGATTACCTTTTTTAACCACAAATCCTAACAGTGTATATATATGTCTCCTTAGCCTGGAACATACACACTGTGAGGACTTTTTGCCTCTGTAGGCAAACGCTTAATTTGTAACTGTTGTAATTTACTGACAGACATCAGCATAAAAATTGGCTTCCTCTAAAACGCCTTTAACAGGTTATAGAGTTGTAGGAATTAAAGGTGATTTTTAATGATGTTGCTACAATGCAAGTGACCATGCAGGATTGAACTCCTTTCAAAATTCTGCAAAGAAAGATGAGAACCAAATAAATCCTGTGATTTCTGATTTAAACACAGTTCATTGTGAGGTTTGCACAGAAGTTTTAAGTGATGTGTATTTAATTTCATCACTTTCTCCCTTAGCATTCCATCTTGGAATGTTCTGCTTTGCTCAGTCAATAATATTTGTAGATGTACCATTCTCTGATGCTAGAATTACAGTGGAATGTTTGGACTCAGGCCGTAATTGTGTATTTATCCTTTTGGGATGTCCTTAGAGAACCAGGCAGTGCCAAGAGCTTAAAAAGACTTTAAAAGATTACTTAAACCTTATTTCCATGCTGTATGCTTCATGCATCTGGCTTAGAGGGAACAAGCAGTCCAAAATCAAGTTTTCATTTGCTTTGAATTCTTTTTGTGCCCCATAAGCCTTAATTGTTTGGCACCAGCTTTGGTTCACAAATACTGTATATGGGTGTTTTTGTTTTTCTTCTATTGCTTGAAACAGCAAGGGATATGTAGTCAGTGGTAAAAAGATTTTTGTGTGAAACTTCCTTAATTATTGTGCCTTTTAGAAGAAAAATAAAAGACCAGAATATGAATAGATCAGTTTCTTGTACAGATAGTTTTTCACCTGCTCTTGCAGGTCCTGGTGAATAGTTAGTATTGATTGTCGATGCTGTCTAAATATAAAACAAGAAATGATGAATCATTGATTTACTTGAGTCTGCAGAGGAGGAGGAGGAGGCTGAGCCGAGTATGCCCTGGGCTTGCAGGAGTGCAGTAACATCCTCAGTGATGGTGAGGGGCTGAGAGTGGTTAGCATGCCCATCTGTGTGCACAGTAGCATAATGTCCTGGGATTTGGAGGAAAATGTCATATTTCACCCTCCTCGGGAGGATGAGTTTATGTTACAGCAGGTAGGCTGAAGTGCAGTGGGGAGTGTTTTCTGCTTGCAGTATGTTACCAGTCAGTAGCTTCATATCATACATGAACTGGTGTGGGATGAAAATCAGGGATCCAAGTGTCTTTAGGGTGTAGACCTGGAAGAAAAGATCAGTGTCCCTCTGTAGAAGGAAAATGCAGGAAGAACCATCTGCTCTGGTGACAAAAAGGATGAGAGGAGGCAGAGGGTGTCTTGTGAATGAATGCTCAGCTGCCTGGGGCTTTTAGGAGGGGTTGTCTTCTGTCCAGGCAAAATGGATGAGGCAAACGATTAAACAATACATAGTGATGATAAGTTGAAATATTCTAAGTACCTGAAATGACAGAGCTTTTAATGAGTAGTCTGGAAGGCTCCTATTCCCCTCTGGAGAGGCCAGGTTGACAAGTAAAATACCCACTTCTACGTGTCCTTGTGCAGACTGGCTTTATCCAGAAACTCTGGGAGCCTTTTGGTCTGGAGGTCGGTAACTTCCCTTAGCTGAAACTAAATGTATTGTGTTGCAGTTCTGTTTCAAGGCAAAGGATGTCTGAAATGGGAAAAATGCAGAGATAAAAGACCAAGTGACTAATTTCTTTTTTTCATCAGCAAGCAGACAAAGAACTCATTATGAAAATTAGGGCAGAGGGAGCTGGTTTTTAAAAGCCCCTTGATTAGTTTCATGTTTGTTCCACAGACTGTTGTGTTTAGTTATGTTGGCATTTACATGGTCTTGAGTAGGCTTTGAAGTTATCAGGTCACACCTTATTAACAAAAGCTGAGGAAGACAAGGGTGGGTCGCACTTTTGGTGTCACCTTTGTTTATCTGGAGCCTATTTGCTGTGTGACCGGGTTAACAGCTCAATAAGGCACCATCTCTGCTCTTTCACGAGTCTTGAAACCTCAGCCTCAGCAGCTGATACTGCACTCCTCAAAGGAGGCATCTAAAAGCAAGACACATGGGGAGGAAAAGGCAAGTCTGCTTTTGTGCTTCAGCTTGTTCAAATCTCCCTTCAGAGTTTAAGTTGTACGTAAACTGCTTGAATTTCTCATGCTTCCTTAGGTTTCTGATCCTGAGGTAATGGCTGAGGACCTTGTTATCAATGCAGTGATTATAACCTAGACAGACAGGGCAAGAAGGTGTTGTGCAGGTGTTTGGTTAGTTGTGGCTTTTTTATGTTAGAAATCTTTAATTTGCTTTTTGTATAGGTAGATACAATCCTGTTAGCTGAAACACAAACCATTTCAGGGTAAGTATTTCTGCGGTGCACAGAGAAGTTAAAAAGAGGAGTCAGGTTGTGATCCCCAATGAGGTATTTCACTCAGGTATTAGCTGTAGTGGGTGATAAGGATGGATGTAGGTGTGGTTCAGAACAGAAATCAGGGTAATTCTGACACCACAGTTTGAATCTGTATTCGAATAAGAGTAAACCTCACACAGAAAGGATGAGTTGCCCCTTTGCCCCCCAGCCCTTCCCATCACTTGCTAATGCCTATGGAACATCCCCTTGTTTTATCTTCCCTGGCATTTCACCTCTAATTGGCAAACTCTGCACCGCAGAGCAGGAAGGGGCTGGTCCCAGCTGGAAATGGCTCAGGAGGGACCCACTCACTGTGCTCACTGAGGAATCCCCTTGGTTTGGGTACAAATGGTGCAGATGGTGACAAAAATTTGGCTTCTGTCTTTATTCAATGAGGCCAGGAAACAAACAGTCTCAGGGGAGGAGGAGCTGCTTCAAAAAGTAATTCAACATGGAGTTCATGTTTTGTAACTAATGTGTGCTGAGTTCAAATTTTGTCGCCTGAATCAGGGAAAAATGGAAACATTTCATGGTATGTTTGGTACATTAAAATCCTTAAATTGTTTTGCTTACAGCTGTAATTCAGTGCTATTTTCTAAATAACACAAACAAAAATGTCCTTGTTTAACTTTGGGTTTACAGCTAATGGAGTTTGACTTTTAAACTATGCATGGGATTTTTTTCTTTCTCCTCCTTAGTAAGAAAAATACACTATTGCATTAAAATTCTGTCTACACACAAATAGGATTGCTGTTGACAATTAGGTGTCAGATTCTGTGTCAGAGGAAGGGATATTTGAGGAAAGACTGGATTATATTCACAGGAAGAGCTGGGGTATTAGAGCTGGAAAGTGTGGGTGAAGGGGGGTGGGAAAAGTTATAAGAGAAATTACCAATTCTCTAATCAGTAAGTTGGTTTGTTCCTTCTGGCTGATTGTCCAATCATGCACTACTGTAACTTCCAAAATGTGTTCTTGAAAAATCATTTTCAGGTCTTGAGAGATTCTATAATGAGGTTTGAATTTTGAAGACCTGCTGAGCCTTTCAATTTTTATAGCAACTACTCTAATCCTCATAAGTAAAGTATTTTTCCAGAAAAAAACCCAACTTTAAACACGGTTCGTAGATAACTTCAGGTCAGTTTGTATTTCTAGCCTATTTAAAAAAAAAAATAATATCTACATTAAGTTCACAACGAGGTCAGAAGTAACTCAGTCCATGATCACTATGTTTTGTTTAGTCTCCATATGATCAAGTCACAAAAAAGGTCATGGGATTTCATTTTCATCCCTTTTGTTAAAATCTACTTGTTTAGATAATTGGAGCCAATGGACTGGTTTGTCTTTAAGCTGAAAAGGAGTGTTTCAAACCGGGACATTGTGTCATTGGTGAAAAAGAAGCACAGCCTTGGAAGAAATGGCAGAAGAAGGAGGGGAACTTCATCGTGGCACTGGGCCCATAAGTGAACTGTTTATTTGGGTTTTTTTTTAATCTTCAGTGTTTCAGGGTTTCACAGCAGGTCTCAGTTGTCCTCTGGTGCACAGCTGAGCCGCGATGGCTGCAGAGGAGATGGTCCATGAGCCAGGCTGGTCCTTACACAATGAAGTCCTTGCCTTGGTCATGCAGGACACCGGGCTCTTCAGCACCCTGAGTGTCTTTGACATTCCTGTGGCACTTGGTACATTCCTCAGACCCAGTCGAAGACACAACAAAGCTTTAATGATCTTTCTTTCCACAGGGTTGGAGTGGATGAAGTTTGCTCATTTTTTGAAAGGAGATAGGAATGCTGATAGTAGTTGAGAGTGGTACAGGAGGTGTCAAACTACACATAATCAAAAACCAGTTAGCTTTTGGAGAGTATTCCAGGAAAATTCCTTCTAGGAGCCTTTTTCTCTAATAATATCCTGAATACAAGGCAAGGTTTCAGATTTTCTGTCTCCTTTTCTTGCCTCACTCCTTCCACCAAGTTTCTGGTTTCTGTCTGATTACGTGAGACTAAAGGTCAACAGATCACAATAGATCATTTTTATTTGGTGCTTTTTCATTGACTCACACAAGCAATGGTCAGGAGTTCTCAGAACCAATCTTGTTTGGCATAACATTCTCTTCCATCCATGAGCATGTCTCCAGTCCTCCCCCACTCTTTTCAAGGTAAGCATAAGGAGTCAAAATCCTCCAAACACACACACTCAGGGTTCCCCTGAGCTTTTGGTTTGGTACCTGTGGACACTTGCTGGAGGTTAGGAATTTTTCTTTGTTTTTTTCTTTCTCTCATGGAATTTTCCTGTATTTGTTGCCTAAGAGATGATAATGATGATACTTAAGAGAGACGAAAGATGTGCTAGGATGAGGAGGAGGCAGAAGGCAGTTAGCTACCCTCTCAGCTGAGGGGGATTTCTCTTGGTAAGGGCAGAGATTCCATGAGATTTTGGCCAGGGTTGAGGTGCTGGGCTCAGGCTCACTCTCACTCTCAGATCGGAGGGAAGACAGCTGAGCTGCACTTGCTGAGGGGAGAATTCACTGCCACCACTGAGTTCCATCTTTTGCTGCTTCTCCTGCCGTGAGTGAGGCTTTGCTCGTAAGAGCGGCCATTGAACTGGGACCTTATCGGCACCCGAGCTCCCTTGAAAGGGCCCTCACCATCTTCTCAGATGCCTCAGGGGAAAAACCTGGGACTCTGAGCCCCTCTGAGGGAGTGTCTCCCGGCTGTTTGTGGGAGCCCAGCTGCTGCTGCCCAGCTGTGCTGTTTTCCTGCTGCTGCTTTGGGTTTCTCGCTATCGTTTAACTCAACATCCTGTACCAGCCCGACCTCTGCAGTGCCTGCTACAGAGTTTCTGCTACACTGTGTTAACCACCCGTGGTGTGGCTGCCTCTGCTGTTCCGGCCTGCTGCTCCCAGGTCCCTGCTGCAGTCCATTTGCCATCCAGAAGGGCTCCAGCACCAGCTGTCCCCCGTGAGGTCGCAGCCAGAGCCGCTTTTGTCCCCGTCCCGGCCGCCATTGCCGTGTGGGGAGGCGCTGGGCACAGCGCCCCCTGCAGCCGCGGGGGAGCCATTGCAGCCGCCCTGCCCGGCCGGGAGCCAGCAGCGCCCCTGGTGGCCGTGCCCGGAACTGCAGCAGGGGCGGGGCTGGGCTCGGCTCTTGGCTCCGTGTGGGGTCACTGCCCGGTTACTGGGGTTTGGCTGCCTTCTCTTACATATCTACTGGTAAAATCCCATACCTCTTCCTGAAAGTCCCGTCATTCTGAAGTTCTTATAATTTGGAGGGAAGGGGGTCACATTCTCCATTTCAAGGGAGGTTCCTGCCTTCCTTGGCAGACAGCTGTCCTTTAAAACAGGACAACACTTCCCAGCACAGCTGGGAATCCTGTCAGGGATCTCCCCACCTTGTGCCATGAGTGTGGCCTGGCTCCCACTCCTTCTAAAACACAGCCACTTCTACCCTGAGTTACAGAAAAGAATTTAATTATCTCTTAAAAATTTTGTAGTTTCATGACAGGCATATTTACCTTGAGGTTTTGCACATATCTTTGCAGAGGAAAAGCATTATATCTAAATAACATTCTGTTTAGGTTTTGAGGGGTTGCAGTTGGGTCGTGGGCATTGCTTTTGGTACATCTTCCACAGACTTGGTTTATTTTGGCTTGGCCACAATGGTTGGGGCAGCTCCTTGTCACCTCAGGATTGCAGCTGCACATGTTGATGTAGTTCTGAGCTTTCTCCTTGGCAAAAGGATTGGACAGCTTCTGTTATGTATCAAAATTAATTGTAGAAATGCGCATTTCACTGGTAGGAGCTAGGAATTTTCTGCAGTGAATCTACTTAGTTGAAACAGCTTTTGTTCTTCCAGTAATGGAGAAAGTCTTCTCTTGCAGTTTGCTGGGACTTTGTCGGATGGTTTGGGAAAGACCATGGATAACAGACATCAGACAGAGCGGGAGTACATCCGATACCACGCTGCAACCAGTGGAGAGCACCTTGTAGCTGGAATCCAGGGACTTGCACATGGTAACCCTTAGCTGTAATTTTAACTCATTTCTCTCTTAAAAGGGATGATCACATTGCAAAGAACAGTGGGTGTTACTGCTGGGTAACTACTGCTAGAAGCCTGGGCAGTAGAGCTATCAGAGGCTTTATGTTTGAATTTCACTGCTGGCAGGTCAGGGTGGGGGCATTGTTTGGTTTTCAAGTCAACAGAAATGACATTTAATAATCAGGGTTTTTCACATGAAACTGGAAGTAAAAGCTTTTTGCAAATTAAAATGAAAATGACAAAGAAAGTTCATCCAAAACATCGATTTCTTTGTAGAGGCATGAAATACCCACACAGTTTTTTTGAACGTCAGACATTAAAAAAAAAAATATATTGCTGGGTTGTAGCTTTCTTGTGTTTGCTTTTAGTTCCAGAAACCTTGGACTCAGTACATTGGTTTAAAGTTCCATTTCACCAGTTGGGTTATTTTGCGGGTTTTTTTTCAGTGTACTAAGAACTAGAGACATTTATTTGTGTAAAGGGTAGTGGAGTAGTTTTAATTTGGCCAGAACTTCACATCGATTTAGTTCATGATTTATCTGTTGAAGAAGGTTAAATCAATACAAGCCAAGTTTAAATCAAATATTTATATTTTGCATCATCTTGGCTCAATGTGTTTAAATGTTATTCTCACAGTGTAACTGTTGCAGCCTGTGCAAAGCTGATTTGGCTTTCACTAAAAGAGGATCTTTTCTATGCTGAGAAAAATCTTTTTGCTTTGGTCATACAGAGACACTTGTAGGTGTGAAATGAGTCATGAAAGGTTCCTCTCACACCAGTGTGCTGAACAGTCTGACATAAACTGGTAGAAACACAGGAAATCCAAATTATGTGAATCTTTGCTGAAAAGTCCATTATAAAAGCACTTCACTGTGTTGTATTATCCAGTAATTAGTGTGACTGTTCTAGTCCTAAGTCTGTGGCATTTTTAAACGCTTCCCATTCATTTTTTTTGCCAAAAAAAAAAAGGAACTGCTAATTACTACATTTCAACAGACAGGATTTAATCATAAACTATAGTTACTTAAGAGGAGAGATTTAAATACTTTGTGCTTCTTGAGCTTGGCACTTTAGATCTGCCTGGTCTGTACTTGAGTTACAGAGCTCAGAGGAGCTCTTGGCTGCTGGAAGCTGGGCAGGTGAGTGCTTGAGCCACGGCACTAGAAACTGATATTTTAATCATGGAGATGTGAAATCTCCCATGTGTGTTCTCAGACAATGTGATCTGTTCCAAGTCTTTTGAAACCTCAGTAGGTGCTTGATTTCTCAGAGCATTGGGGTTCTCAGGAAGGGAAATGTGCACAAAATTGTCTTTGGCAGTACCACAGTTAAAGTCACTTAAACTGACTTTAAAGACACTTAAAGTGCCAGTTTAAAATAATTCACTTTGTCCATTGGAGAAATGCACTCTGTTGTTTTCTGTCTCAAATTGTACCAGCTTTTGTGGTGATGGAATTTTGTCACATCCTCAGTAACCACTTAACCTGTGCAACAGATGAGGACTCTTGGTGTAAGTGCAGCTGGAAATGACCCAGTATAGAAATACTTTAAAATACACATATTTAACGAGATCTTTTTTCTTTGGGATAATATGGCCTTTACATATGCATATACAAAGTATAAAGTTGTTGGCTAGTGTAATTCAGTTTGAAAGTTTGTGTATTAAATCAAATGCCCAATGAACTGTGTAGGCAGAGAGCATCAGGTGGAAGAGGTGCTGTAAGTTCTAGACCCAATAATTCTGGACTTCTCTGCTGCTCTTGTCTTTGCCAGGTATCATTGGAGGATTGACAAGTGTCATAACATCCACGGTGGAAGGTGTGAAAACGGAAGGAGGGGTCAGTGGTTTCATCTCTGGCCTGGGGAAGGGGCTGGTGGGCACCGTCACCAAGCCCGTGGCGGGAGCGCTGGACTTCGCCTCGGAAACCGCGCAGGCCGTGAGGGACACGGCCACCCTGAGCGGCCCCAGGTCAGCCACCAGCTGCTATTTCTAATCAATAATACTGTAAAACTGTGTGTTAATCCCTGCTGCAACTTCTGAACTGATTATCTGTCCATCAAAGTTAACGTGAGCTTGTTATCAGCCCCTTTCATTCCATTTGCATTTTGTTTAGTAGGTGGTGTTTGTTGATATGCTAAAAAGAGTGAAATTTGCCTGGAAAAGCTGCAACATAAAATAGGAAATACTAATCTACACCATTAGATGAAGCAAAGTTTTTAGAAAGGCTGTATGTAGTAAGATTAAACTTCTAACCATTGAATCCTTACACAGAGTTGAAATGAAGGAGTTTCCCCTGCTCCACCTCCAGCTTCCATTTCACTGTAGAAAAACAGCTCTTGAAAGGTTTGAAGAGTTCTATCATCAATGTAGTGTCACTATGTTTTAATTTTTATTTTGTGCAAAGTTCTCAGTTAGGAAAGAGAGTGGCTGTGTGCCCTTATGTGCATGTGCCCATCCTGTGGCTGTGAGGTGTCAACACATCAGGCCAGATGCTTTGGCTTCTTCCTGTAGGCAGTTACTGGTGTAATGTGGGCTCAACAAAATAACAATGGTTTTGCTCAAAATAAATAAGTGTTCATTAGCACTGACTGTGTGAGTGTAGCAGAGGAAAAGGACCCAGTTCTGAAAGGGCTGCTCTGAGAGAAGAGTCTTTCTGCTCTTTGTGGCCAAGAGTTTGCTTTGTTTTACTGTGCCAGGAAGTCCTCTTGTGTGTACATGAAACCTGTATGCTGAAGAAGTGAAAGAAAGTCCTAAGTGGGTTTTGTTGTCAGAAGAAAGCTTGGAGAAAAATGTTTGAAAAAATGTTGATTTTTCTGCTTGTTTTGTCTTTCCATTTGGCTTTTCCATTTCCTGTGTTTTATTATGCCACTTTTGGAGTTCTGAAGGGTCTACATCAGGGTTTTAGTAACAATCAGTTTGATGAAGTGTGAGTGAGGTGCAGGAAGCCTGAAGAATGACCCTAGGTGGGCTTTATTCTGAAAATGGAAGTTTGTACATGTGTGTCTTACATATCTGGGACTTACCCTGATCTGCAAAACCAAGAGGTCAAGGACCTCTATATTTGCATGCACAAAATTGGATGAGAGCTCTTAAGTGCATCCCTGAGAAAATTCAGTGTTTCACTTGTGCATGTCTTAGTTTTGTGACTGTACAGGTTGAGTGATTTATGTAAAGGTGGGGAGAAGCACATCTGTCTGTGCTGTTAGCTGGACTTCTGGTTGAGCTGTCTACTGTAATTTGTTTCAAGAAACACATATTCTTAAAATTCATGTTTTGACATGGTTCTGTGAGATATAGCCTGTACACAGTAAGTGTTATCACCAGTTGCCAAACTGGACAGCAGCTGGGAGAAAGAGGGCAAGAGGATCTCCAGCCAGCCTGATCTTGGGCTTGTGTTTCCTTTGGGAAATATTTGTCTTTGCTTGGTTAACTGTCAGTTAAGAGAAGAGGTTAAGACAGATGAGCTGAACCACGTTTTTGCTTCCACTAGATTTTGAAATCCTGCTGTCATGGATGAGCACTGTGAAATTATTTTAGTGTCTACACACAGGCTGTCAAGTTTCTGACCCAACAAGCTTTTACAAGAGAAAAGAAAAATGAAAAAAAAAGCCCCAACCTTTCTCAGGTTACTCACTTACTACAGTTCTCCAGTGAAGAAAAATCAGATCAAAACTTTTTTTAGCTAAACAAATATACTTGAGGATATGTAGATGGTGTAAGGGAGGAAGGAGGGAGGTGGGACCAAAATGCCACCTCCATTTGTAAGCAGCCTTGCATTCATGTTTTGTTTGGTGTGTGGATTTCATGTGCTTATATAATGAAGGAGCCAAATTGTTCTTTTGGGGGTTTAAGAAGCCCCTCAGGACAAAGGGTTTGTCTGTTTTCTGGGCTGCTGTGTCCTGCTGTCCCCCTGCTGCGTTTGTAACTGCTCAAGTATGTGTGGTTTGGACTGGGAGGAGAGCAGCGTTCCAGCCCGAGCTGCTGGCTCTGCTCAGAGCCTGCCGGGCCCTGGAGGCTCCTCCAGCCTCAGCACACAAGAGCAGCCTTCCCTAATGGATGTGGCTGGAAATGCATGGCAGGAGCTGATCTCCAGTGTTGTTTTGAACACCTGAAGGCTGAGTTCATGGGCGTGACGAGAGCTGTTTGACCTTACCCCGTGCACATTCCTGGTGCTGCTACAGAGCTGACTCAGCCAGTTAATTGCAGTTGCATTTAAATAGCAGGATATGTAACTGTAAATTATAGGCCCCTTGCAATTCTCTAATTACATGGTTGAATTTTAAAAAAAGCTCTGAATTTCTGCTTGACTTTATCCATTGGATCAGGTTTGAGTGGGATGAAGAATTTGAATTGAGGTTGTTGGCTTTCCTAAAAGACATAGTCTAATTCCAGCAAAGTTCTTGAATGGATTGGAACAGTCTGCAGCATGTGTTCCTGTGATCAGGCTACATGGACATGAGTCTTTTTTGTCCTCAAATGTGTTGATTTGTGTTGGAACTCCTGCAGCTGGCACACGCCATGTGTTGGGAACATGGAGCCAGACCAGCACAGCTGAGCACAGGTGATGGCTTCAGACCTTAAGGGAGTAGTTTCAAAGGTGATTGGTTTAAAAGGCAAGAAAATACTTTTAAATCTGGCTTTAGGGTGGACTTTTTCAAGGCTAATCTTATAAACTCATTATCTAATCATAAAGATGCCCTACTACTTCTAAATTTAATGCAGAAGAGATCATAAAGCAGTTGGTGAAAGTGCAGCATACATCTAATTTATAAACAGTTAATGCCTATGATATGATACCTTTATTGAGAGGGCTTTATGTGTTCCAAGTACTCCAATGTCACATACAACAGTTCTGATTATTTCCATATTTTTCATATACTGCCAAAAGTTTTAAAGCCCAGTTCAAAACAGGAAAGCTGTTATGTCTCTGGATATGCTTGGAGTGCTCTCGCCTAGAAACGTGTTTTACGTCCTGGTGCAGCACAAGTAAAGAACATTTATATTTAGATGTGTGTCTAACCTAACAAGTAGTGCAGGAAACTGCCTTTATGGCTTTCTCTCAGGCTTCTGCCAGGTCAGTGCAAGTTTAAGATTATTGTTGGACTGTTGCTGCAAGGGTTTTTGTTCTTTCCTGAGTCACAATGTGAAAATTAGAAGTAGATAACCCTGTGACCTCCTCAGTTCTGATGAATTCTGGCCATGAAATAGACTGTTATTAGTAAAGAATAGTTTGAGATTGGAAAGCCATTAATGGTCACAGAAAATTGTTATGTAAATATTTGAATATTTTAAATGTACCTCATGTGGAAAGCAGCAACCTGTGCTCGTTGTTCCTTTGCTCATTACTTGGAGTTGTGCAGTGAGGTTGCAAAGTTTGATGCGATATCAAAAGCAGATGATTATAATTTAAATTTTTTTTGCCTTTTTGCATCCATCTGTCTGCTAGCTGTAATTTACATTGTGAGGTCAAAAGCAGTGTGGTTAAGAGCATGAGTATCAGTGACACTGAGCAGAAGTAGGAAATATGTGCCTAATTGTGTGGAGACCAACTCAGCCAACATACTGCCACAAAGTTCTCAGGTTTAACAGATAAATATTGCTTGAACATTTACACTTCTCTGTGTACCTGAAACTTGGTCGTGACTTTGGACTTGATCTAGATCTGACTTCACAAGTCTTTACAATAATGTCTGTCATGTATGGGCCCTTCTGGTCAAGGGGATGTTGTTATTCTCCTGGTAAGCCCTTCCTAAGATTTTCCTGGAAGCCAGAAAGAAAATGTATTTATCAGTCTAATCAATAAATTACTTGAGCAATGTGATTTCTTTCATACCCTTTCTTCTTTTTCCCAGTAGGATAACAGGTCTTTATGATAATCTGCTTTCTTTGAGCAGATTTGTCCATTCCTCTGCTTGTTGCCCAGCTGTAGCCATGGGCTTTTCCTCATTGTCAGCCCATCCTGCTGTGCTCGGTCACTGTCCACCTGGGTTTTATGGTTTACATTCTTCTGTCATTAGCTGGTGTCCAGATTGTTCCCCTGCTGTTGTGGAGGTGCTTTGGAGCCCCCCACCTGCAGGTTCCCATCTGTAGGGAGAGAAAAGTGCCTGTCATGCCCCTGCATGGGGACAAGCTGAGCTCTGCAAGCCACCCAGAATTGTCTGGGTTGGTTTTACTGCCATATCCCATCCACCTCTCCTTTTCCTTTTTAGAGGGTTGAGTGGGATTGGTGACCAAACTGTTAGGACATTTTTGTTCATTACTGTGAATACCCACTGTTTGTCTGAATAATGTTTCCAGGAGGCTGTTCCTAGGGATCAGTACTACTAAATACCATTTATATTTAGAATACTCAGTTGTCTGCAGTCGGTTGTCATTTTCCCCTTTTCTGAACTTAACTCAGTTTAACTGCTTGGAAGGAATGGAAGTAAAAACCATGGTGTTTGGACCTAGAGAAGCAACATAATCCTACATTAATATTATATAGCTGTGGTTCCTTTTGCATCTGCCCATAGGAATATTTTTATGCAATAGGAGATTTTTGGAAAAAATAAGCAATTATGGGCTTGCATTAGGCAATGTTTAATCATACAGGTCTTACACTTTACATATGTTACCTTGATTAGTCTCTGGGGCTGACAAGCTAGACTTGGAGTAGGAGGGTCTGAGACAGGAAAACCCCAAAACCTGTTTGCAAAAAGACATTTTTTTCAAGCCCAAGGGTTTAAGTTGCTGAGGCAGCTCCCTCACATCGTCCTTCTGGGGTTTTGTGCACCCTGCATTTAAGGAAGAAGCTGTAGATGGTTTAAATTTCAACAAGGAGGGCTAAACCTTANAGAAGGGAAAACCCCAAAACCTGTTTGCAAAAAGACATTTTTTTCAAGCCCAAGGGTTTAAGTTGCTGAGGCTGTTCAGCTCCCTCACATCGTCCTTCTGGGGTTTTGTGCACCCTGCATTTAAGGAAGAAGCTGTAGATGGTTTAAATTTCAACAAGGAGGGCTAAACCTTAAGAATTGTGTAATTTTTGTGTTTAAGCCTTTTTGCTTTGCCATGACAGAATGTATTAAATTGAACAAAAACCTGGCTTAAGAAAATGGTACAGGCTCTGGGCTCTCCAGTGGTGACATGTCTGTTGGCATTAAACAGGGAGCCTTTGTGAGGGATTGGCTGTCATTTTAAATCCCAGCATCTATTCTGTGAGTGAGAAGGATTTCCCACTAAAACATTAGTGTTTAACTTGACATTTGAGGGCAGAAAGATACCTTTGGATGCTTTTAGACTCTGGTCAAGGGGCAGAGGCACTGGAAGGGGAGGACAGACAGTGAAAATGGAAAACATTGAAATATGCAATGGTGAGGAGTTATCTGAGCATAAAATGTGAAATTGTCTTTTTCTTTAGATGTCCACTCATTGATAGCAATAAATAATTTCAAAAGGATGAATGAATGCAAAGTTCCTACCTCCACAACCCCCAAATATTTACCAGTGCCATGATGTCAGAAGTAAGGGTGGGTGCATTTCCAGCCCTGGTAGAGGTGCTGTATCCAGTGAGCCAAGCCCAGCTCCTGTTAAACTTCAGCTTCAGCCTGATGTTACTGGGTGCAGTAACTGATGTGGAAAAGGTGTGAGTTAATGAGAGAAATGCCTTCTGTGGTGTTAGTCTGGTCAGAAATGAAAGGCTGAGGGTACAGAACTTGCTCCCTTTCCAGTGCAGCACTTCTGGTGGCCATGGGAAAGTTTCTTGGGGCACACAGACATTTGTAGTAGGTGACTAATGTTTTCCAGTTCAGTTAAATCCAGGACACTATAAAATTGGCCTGGCACAGGCCATCAGAAACAGAAGCAATGATGAACTTCCTTCTGAAAAGAGCAGATAAATCCTTTGTTGGATTTACCACAGATTTATTCTACTACTTGAACTTTGTGTGACATGAAATATTTGCTTCACGAAATGGAATTCTTATTCTATGTGCCCACTTCACAGTATTTAGCTGTTTACTCAAAGGAATGCAGCTAGAGTAGGAGAAAGTTTTATGTCTTCTGGAGATACTTGTATTTCTAGAGCTTGCGTGTTCTGTCTAATTATCTTCTGTTTCATCCAGAGCTTTAGGACACAAAGGCCGAAAAGTAAAAGGAGCACTTCTTACCATTTTGCATGTTTCATGTTTTCTGGCATTAGAGTGTGATTTTTAGATCACAGCATCTCTGCTGAAGGATACTGCTGTCTTGGTGTGTTCTGTGTAACACTTGCCTTGGGTGGAAACAATTCCAGAGAGCTGCGGATTTAATTAGTCTGCACTGGTGCCTCCTAGAATAGAACTGGAGAGTCTTTGGAAAAGAAAAAAGTTATATTCATGCATGACCATCAACAGAACCAACTAAAAAGTCATCAAAGACTGGGCCATGAAGTAGTTGAGGTTCCAATTCAAAATCTGCCTGCTCAGGAGGAGATGGGATAAGCTGGGGGTGTCTGGCCAGCAGGAAGGAACAAAGGCTTTATTCAGGGCAGCCGTGTCTGCTGGAATAGCAGGACAGCCCCTCAGGCTGTGGCCAGGGTCAGGCTTGGGCCCCAGCACTGAGAACATCTCATACACGTTCTGTGAGCTTTCATAATCTCTGCTGGCCCTTTTTCTAGGATTTTCACTTCATAAAAATAGTAGGAAAGATGAAGCTGGTGTAGTGCAATAGGAGTGTAGGGTTTGTTTATGTGCTTATTCCTAAGGCACAAATGGCAGGAGCTGCTCACCAGTGCAGTGGCTGTGTGACCTGCTGGCCTGAGACAGCTGTGCTGGTGCCACAGGGGTGAAGTCTGGTGCAGCAGGTCTGGGCTGGCTTCTTGAGAGCTGCTTAATAGTGATGAAAGTAAGCATGGATATTTTGTGTACTGAAGAATGAGTCCACAGGCTCTATTTCCTGAGCAGCCACTGAGAGTCCTTGGGGTTTTCCATGTATGTATCTGCTTCTCTTGTGTGGATTTGGAATAGTCTTTCCATTTACCTTCACTCCTGCTGCTTTTGCCTTGAGATCACATTAGAGGTTTCTTACATCCTTAGTTTGTCATCTTGCCCTGTTCAGCTAGGATGGAGCTAATTTTTTCTTGGTAGCTATTACAGTGCTGTGCTTTGGATTTTGGAGTGAGAGTGGTGTCAGGAGTGGGATCAGGAACTGCCCTTTATTTACAACAGGAATAAAGCATTGAGTAGAGAGTGTCTGAGCATACCCAGATGTGGATTTTTTTCATCCTCAGACCAGTTATAAAGATGTAGGAAATGCCCATTTTAGACAAAATAAAAATCCTCTCTCTGCACTGTATATCCAGTAATTTTGTGTCTTATTAGAATTGCTTGCTATGTCATAAATCCCGGGTTTTCTTGAGATTACTCCATGTGTTTAAAGTGGTGGAAATACTAAACTGTGTGGCCGTTTGCAAGGACTGGTTATATTTTCAAACAAAGAAACACAGCATTACTTTAAAACTAATACCACTTTTAAGCAGTGTTTTAAGACAGCTTAGTCAAGGTTCAGATTTATGTAGCAATGACAGGCTTGCCTGAAAGCAGGAGAGCTCTGGGTGCTGCTCAGGTGCAGCGGGGCTGTTCACCTGGTACCAGACAGACTTTCCCCTTTGTCATTAACGTGAGGTTTTGTGTTCAGTCCCAGGCCGGAGCGGTAGATGGGAGCCCAGGGCCTGCTGGGATGGGGTTTTACACTTGTGCTGTCCTTTTGCCCTTCCCCTGAACTCTTTTCATTTCAGTCATGAGCAAACAGTCAGTGCCTGAACTAACAACCCCGCAATCCTCCAAAGCACGCTCCTTACAGTACCAAACAAAGGGAGGCCCGCGTGGGCCGGCCCAGGCCAAGGAATGCAGCTTCGGGGTTCTGCTCCATAAATTTAACCAGCACGACAAAAAGGAGATAATATGAGCCTTCGTGATGATCTGAAAGGGGGAGGTTTGTGTCCCATTGATTGCGGTCTGGCCCAGCGCCAGCCCCGAGCCTGACCGACAGTTGAACCATATCGTTAAGGCGTGTAATACAGCTCGAGTCTTGTACAGCAGCCAATGAGTACATATCCAGAGGGCAAAAGTTTATAAAGAGTCGAGGCTGTCCTGTTTAACCCTCTCACACTGCCTGTAATATACACTGCTGCCATTCACAAACAGGCACTTCGCTATTAAAATGTAAACCTTCAGCTTTCTGTACTTGGAAAACATACACGTGTGTCTGATTTCTAATGTGCAGCAGATTTATAAAGTGATCGTGGAAAAATATGTAAAACTGATCTTTTTTTTAACCGAACAAAAAAAAAAATCCAACCCACTTTTATTTCAGCACTACTTCATCCATAGTTACTTTTTTGTTCAGAGACGTCTTCTGGGTTGTTCTGCAAACTCTTTCATACAGATGGAGCTATTTATTGCCTTGATGTCACCTCATTTAGCATGTGGCTGGTATTTTTATAGATAATTTTTTCACCTAATGTTGCTGTTAACATGTGGAATGCTCTTTATCAGTTTTGTAAGTACAGCCAGTTGATCTGAATTGTTCTTGCAACTGCAAACTTTAAAAATCAAAACAAACCTCGTGAGTAGCTTTTTGTTGGGTGAGGTTTGTGCTAGAGCACTTTGTTGTGCCTGTTGCAGCACACAGCCCCAGCTGTAGTAACTGAGAAATGCAAAAGGAGGGTTGGAAAAGAGAAGAAACATCCAGTCCTTGGAAATGATTGACACAGTCCTTCATGTACGGCCAGAGTAACTGTCCTGATGCTGGGCAGGGCCCCTGGGTTTTTTGTTTTGTTTTGGTTTGTTTTTTTTTCCCTAGGTAGATTTGCTTTCCCAGAAAGGCAGGAATATGATGTGGAAGCATTTCTGTTAGATTGAAGTATTTTACACTTGAAGTGACCATGTTTGCATTTACTACAGCTGGGTATTGCTTGACCAGCATTGATGGGACCATTATAAACGTGAGTCCCCATCCCTGGCAGTGTCCAGGGCCAGCTTGGACTGGAATTGGAGCAAGCTGGGATAGTGGAAGGTGTCCCTGCCATGGCAGGAGGGGTGGAATGGGATGAGCTTTAAGGGCCCTTCCAGCCCAAGCCAGTCTGGGATCCCATGGGCACAGACATAAGACCATTGTTCCATCTGCCACAGGCCCTGCCTGGCAGCAGACAGTATTTATTTAATATTTTAAACCCTCTCACAGTGCTCTGAGGCTGAGCAGTGTTATGGTCCTGGGCACTTTGGTTTCACTGAGGCATGTTCAGCTCCTCTTCTCAGACAGGTGTTTGCAGGAAACCCCTGCTGAGAAGCATCTTTAACATCGAGTCAGAAGGTGAATGGGAGCATTTTTCAACACATTGGTTCGATGAGAAACTCTTTAAGGTGACAGCTGCATTCATCCCTGTAATCAGTACAGGAAGAGTCTGGGGGGAATTGGAAGCTGGGATGGCAGTGTTATGTTTTGTCAACTTCTTAAGCTTGAAGTTACCAAAGTGCTTGAGAAAGTGTGAGTTTTGCTGCACAGCTGTTACAGGCAGAAGTGGGGCGAGTGCCAGAAGTTGATGCCCAGAGTGCAGCTGGTGTCAGTGCTTTGTCTACGGTGCAGGCTCACACACCTTGTCCAGATGCTGCATTTGTAATATGGATGTCATCATTAAATTGTGTCTTAATTAATCTCTTCTCAATTCCTTTTGAACTTAGAGCCTGATGAGGTTATGCACAATTGCAAACCCAGGGAATAATTCTTAATTTTGTTTTGCTCTGGTGTACAAAAAAAAAAAAAGGGAAGGGGGTGAAAAGCTCTATCTCCAAGAAACTGGCAGGAACAACTTCCATGATAAACAGTTGCTCCTCGAGCATGCTGTATTCTCCTAAAGGCATGTCGGGTCAGCTAAAGGTCTGCAGCATCTAAGCTGGGAGATCCCTCCAAAGAGGAGGGACTTGACTGTAAGTGGGAGGTTTTAACCCTAGGCACCGTTTATTTGCATGTTTCTGCCTGAAACTAGCATTTTGGGAACACGTTTAACAAGCACAATATATTCCATGCATTTGCTGGAATAAACGGCGCATATGAGCTTCCTCAGATCTGCAGTCAGCAGGGAGCTGTCTGGCTCGTGATTTTACACATTCTTGCATCTAACTGAGACATTCTGATGCCAAATCCAGCACTCAACTGACTGCGCCATGTGTGCATTTTAACACACCTTAACAGCATCTGTGTTGGAAGCAGCGAGTGGATCCTGTGGCAGAGCTTTGCTGGATCTCTGGGATCAGTCACCTGCCTGTTGGGAGCTGCACCCCAAAGTCCAGCACAGGGTGGGAGGCAGCTGCCCTGACCCCTTGAAAGAGAGCAGCAGGAGGATCACCAGGGAACAGGGAATCCAGATTGCCACATGTTTTCCTGAAATTAGGCCTGAGGCATTAAATGTTCTCAGGCGCTGAGAACTGGCACATCAAAAATCTGCTGTCTCTCCCCTTCTGCTCTGTAAATTCAGGGAATATTCCTGCTCATCACGTGGGTTCAGCACGTGAAACAAAGTTAAATGCATCAGAGAGGGAAGAATTGTGGAAATACTGGATTTTTTTGTGCTCTGCAGAGGTGTGATGTGCACTACAGACCCTGTTACAAGTAGCACACGTTCGTTTTCATTTGTTATCCATGTGTTCCCAAGCTATGGTTGCAGCATTGAGTTTTCAGCTCAATTTTTAAGGCAAATATGGTTCAGCATTTAAGGCAAATATGGTTCAGCATTTAACTGGTTCTGGCACCCCCAAGTGTGATTTGTGCAGTGTCCTCCCATTGTGTCTGTGGCACAAGCACCATCCTCATTCTGCATTTCATGGAAATCATGTGCATGGGATGGTGATCCTCGTGGAGGGCTGCAGCTCCAAGTCAGTCTGGAACTCAAGCAAATGGACCAGGTATTTGAATTGTGTATTTTCTGGTAGAAGATAAAGGTTATTCCTCCCTTTACTTATCAGATCATGTCACTTTTAATGTCTGAAATGCACTGAAGCCTCCTCAGACAAAGCACTCCCTCTGTTTGGGAAGCAGACTTTTTCCAGAGCCAGTAATAGTTTGATTTTATTATTTCTTGAAAATATCAGCAGCTTTTGAATTGTGTCTTAGATTACCTGCCATTTTCCTTTGTTTGAATTAAGATTGTTTTATAATTATTTCAAGAGGATAAAAATCATTGCCAGGCTGAAAGTCAGTATGCCAAGCTACAGCCCAGAGCAGGCTTTTGTCACTAAATTTTATGCAAACCTGAAAAAAAAATGTGTTTACAATGGAAACTCTGAATTTTAGCTCTACCAGAGCCAGCAAGTTACTGCTTAACTGGGCTGGGATAACGAGGTGGTGAGGCTGGACCTTTGCTGGTGACAGCTGCTGAAGTTTTGGCAGCAAGAACTGGCTCTGGCTAAAGGAAATGATTCCTAGAGAGGTTTGGGGGGAGCCCTGGGGCTGAAAGATCCCTTGGGAGGGAGCTCATGGCCAGGAGCACCCCAGGGTGGGGCAGCAGGTCAAGCCTGTGAGGAGCCTGGTGCGTTCAGTGTTGGTTCCAGGTTCCAGAATTCCATCTCTGCACACTTCGAGCTGTTTGTGCAGGATTTGGGGTATGCATGCTCAGACTGTGTTTCTGAACAGATCTATGGTTGCCAGTGCTGTTCTCTTGCTCAGATGAGAAATCCCCTAGATGCACATTTGAAATGAAATCCAGTGATTACTGTGTTGGTCACGGACTTTTGTCCATGTTGGTTTTTCTCAGAAGTTGCTACATTTCCTAAAGTTGTATTATGATGAATAATTATTCTGGGTGTGATACTGAGAAAACTGAAAGATGTAAATTTGTAAATAATTTCTAAATCATTGTAGAATAGGGATGGTTTGTTTTAGCAGACCAGCATCTTTTGATGTACAAAGTTCGAGGCCTTCTGAATTTTATATTTTAATGTTTTTGTCAAGGTACGCAGCGTGCACAAAGGGTACCAGGTAAACACTTCAGGGAATTGTTTTAGGTCCAAGAGACCATCAAAGTTAAGCAACAGTTGTTGTTCTCAAAACCACTGTGTATTTATGCACCTCTGCAGGAATCACATCTACAGACCTGCTGGTGAGGTGTGTACCTGACAGGGGTGAACACGGGGTGAAGGAACAAGGACAGATGATTCTGGAAAACATGTGGTGTCTTTTGGAGAATTTTCTCAACCTAAGCTGGTCAATAATTATCCCCACTAATACCTGACCACTTCCTTCATCAGGTTGGTGATGTGTTTGATTGCAAAACTTCTGGCTTAAAAGTGGCCAGCTGTGAAGTGCTCAGTGAATGCCGAGCAGAGAATGCCCTGCACTGGTTCCAGTGTGCAGATCCAGCTGCAGGGAGAGCTCCAGTGCTCAGCTGGGAGCAGGGCAGAGCTGCACTGTTCACCCTCTCCCAGCCCTTTGTGCCTCCATCCAGCAGCACCATTCCCTGCTGTGCCGGGCAAACGTAGGGGCATTCCTGCCTTGTATTGCTTTGTGTGCTTATTAGAAAGGAATCAGCAGATCTGCTGAGTGCCTGGGTAATGGAACCCAGATGTGGGCACTGCCGCCCGCTCTGCTTGACAATCTGCAGCTTTTGGGATTTCACCAGGCTTGCTTATTATTTACAGAACGTAACTTGAGACAGTAGAACAAATTTTTAGATTAAAAGAATCGAGTGGTGTGGAATGTTTTTAGCTGTGCAGACCAAACAGAGCAGTTTGCCAAGGGGCTGATGGACTAAATCCATGCAGCACCAGTGGCTCCGGGTTGGAGAACTGCTGGCCTCATCACCAAGAAGGGAATGATCTGTTGTCACCAGGATCAGTGTCTGAGTGTGGAGGGCACACTGAACACAGAACTTGTACTCTGAAGTGCTTCTTCCATTTAAAAAAACCCCAAAACATAAAACCTTGGCTCAGAAACTGCCAAACCTTCAGATATCCATTGTGGTGCCCAGTGCCTTTGTAGCACTGGTACTTTTTCTCTGACCTGCTTTGAGGCAAACATTAGAAAGCAGTGTTCCCTGTAGTTCCAGTGTCTGTGGCATTAAAAGGCCCTGCTCTATCCCACTGCCATTAGGGTAGTGCTTGCAGTGCTTCAGATCCCTCTTCTGAAGGAACTACAGAATATTAGAGAGGTTGGCACGGGGGAATGTTTGTCTGAAGGATGGTTCATGTAAAACCCACTGCTCTGTCCCAGTTATCCAACCTTCCTGAAAGCAAGATGGAGATTGTCTCAGCAAAACATTATTGTTTGGCCACTGTTAATTAAAACCCACCTAAGGCTGCAGACAGTCACTCTTTGAACTTGTCAGTAGGTGCCATAGAGAGGTTTAAGAGCCAAGAGGGGCTTCTTTGATTAGTGATCTTTTGCTATTTTCCTGCTAGTAAATGTGAATTATACTGGTTGGAATTCTTAGGAACTTTTGTCTCAACATTTTGCATTCATGGAGGCAAACACTTTTTTTTGTTGCTTTGTAAGACTCTAATAGGTAAAAACAGGCACGTGTTGCTCACTTCTTGTGTAGGTTTAGAAAGACAAGAGTGCTGAACTGGTGCAGGTGAATCCTTCTTATATCTAAGGAATTTAAGGGGCAGGAGAGGTGACTTGCTCCAGAGCCGTAGTACCTTAATAACACAGCTCTAACCACTGCATTAACCATTGTCAAAAAACTTGAAGGAAGACAAATTTTAAAAGGGTGCCCAGGCCTCATGTGTGGGACAGGGCTGCTGAGGGGGAAAGGTGACAAGGAAATGAGGCTCCAGAGAAAACGTCTGCAGGTCATGAACCCCAGCAGGTGAGAGCTCTCTCCTGGTGCTGGGCAGCTTCAGGAGCAAAGGCAATGCTCTGTGGGACCTTCCTCCTGCCCCTGGATCAGAAAGGCTGGAGTTCCTTGTGCAGGGTTTTACACAGAGTCAGGATAGGAAGAGAGAATGCTAATCCAAAATGGTGCATTTGGCTGGGAAATTTCTAACAGCAGTAGCCTGGAAGAGCTGTGAAATACCACGGAGCAGCCCCAGAGTGATGCTGCTGGGAAGGGACAGGGAATGAAGCAGGGCTCGGCAGCCTGTAACACAATTCTTCAGGGACAGGGCGTTCCAGGAGCTTGAAGGAATTCAGAGTATTATTTTTTAACAAAATTCTTCTAAGGGAGGAACCAAGGCTGCAGTTCTGCAGTACTGTGGCCAGTATCAACTTCTGATGGCTGTCAGCCCACAAGTGTGTGTCCTCCTTCTTCACATTTTTGATAGACACACAGAAGGGTAAAGAATGTTAAACCCTGCTAAGGGGACCCTAATTAATGAGGATTTTTCTTATTTCCTAATTTACCTGCATATTCCTATTTCCATAACCGTAGTGTTTGCAGTCTCCTGGCACTGTCCAGCAGTGAGAGCTCTCTCTATGTTTTTGCACTTTTATTTTCTTTAGAGCAGCGAGAAGAAACGGTCAAATCAAACTGCTGATAAATACATCCTTGAATCTTCAGAGAGTATGCACTGCTTAGGTCACTTCTTCCTACTGATTTAGCTACTTGCCCCTTGACTGTAGACAAAATTCTACCATTTTTTTATTGTATGGTCTTGTATCTCATAGAAATGTGTGACTAGACACCACATTTTCCAGATCCAAGCCTTGCAGGATTTACACGCCGTGTTTGTGAAGACCTGGGAATTTTGAAGGCTCTGCATTTCAGAATGACTCGAGCTGTGTGTGCAGCCAGGAGGGAGTGGGAGGCAAGGCTGCAGCAGGTGATGTGTGTGTCTCTCTGCAGGACCCAGGCCGAGCGAGTGCGGAAGCCCCGGTGCTGCAGGGGACCCCAGGGGCTCCTGCCCCGCTACGTGGAGAGCCAGGCAGAGGGACAGGAGCAGCTCTTCAAACTGACAGACAACATCCAGGATGAGTTGTGAGTACACAGCTGCTCTGAGTGCTTCTGTACTGTTTGCTGCCATCGTGTCTTCACGTCTGAAACGGCTTCACACAGACACGTGTTCAGTTCTGGGCCCTCTGCCCTCACCACTGCAAGGACATTGAGGGGCTGGAGCGTGTCCAGGNCAGGCAGAGGGACAGGAGCAGCTCTTCAAACTCAAAGACAACATCCAGGATGAGTTGTGAGTACACAGCCACTCACACAGCTGCTCTGAGTGCTTCTGTTCTGTTTGCTGCCATCGTGTCTTCACGTCTGAAACGGCTTCACACAGACACGTGTTCAGTTCTGGGCCCTCTGCCCTCACCACTGCAAGGACATTGAGGGGCTGGAGCGTGTCCAGGGAAGGGAATGGAGCTGGGGAAGGGTCTGGAGCATTGGGAGTGTCAGAGGGAGCTCAGCCTGGAGAAAAGGAGGCTCAGGGGGGAACCTTCTGGTTCTCCACAGCTCCCTGACAGAAGGGTGCAGCCTGTCAGGCTCTGCTCACACAGAACGGGGGACAGGAACAAGGGACAGGATGAGAGGAAATGGTCTGAAGTTGCAGCAGGAAAGGTTCAGGTTGGATATCGGGGTAAATTTATTAATGGAAAGTCATAAAGCCCTGGTGTGGCTTCCCAGGACAGTGGTGCAGTCACCATCCCTGGAGGGATTGCAAAGCCATGCAGATGTGGCACCTGGGGCCATGGGTTGGTGTTGGCCTGGGCAGTGCTGGGGGAACAGCTGGATTTGATGTCTCAGAGGGCTTTTCCAACCCAAGTTATTCTGTGACTCTACAGGGGGAATATCAGTTTGTGGGGTTGGGGTCTAGAGGCAGAATTCATTGCTTGCCTGATCTCCAGCACAGTTACTGATCAGCTGTGGCAGGGAGGGTGTCACATGCTGTGTCTGTCACCCATCAGAGCATCTGCCAAGGCAGAGGGTCAGAACTGCTGATGGTGGAGCTGGCAGAGGGAGCTGCAGGTTCAGCAGGGTCACTCGGTGCCACCAGTGTCACTGGGCAGGTTCCATGTGCCACTCCAGGCTCTGCCTGAGGAAGAGATTGCAATCTTACTTGTGGGCCTGAGTTCATGTTTGGGGTATCCTGTTTCCATCTCCTTTCAGGATCTTTGTGCCTATTCAGGATGGCTCTTGGGCAGGGAGACTGGAAAGAGTAATTTATGAGCAAAAAGAATCACCAGAGTAGCCCATGGCAGAGCAGTGGCCTTTGTCATCGAGCCACGCTGTTCATTCACTGTGACTCTCACCATTAGGAACATCATTCAGCAGGAACACAGTGTTTCTTGTCATGGAAAATAAGTACAAAATTATGCCTCTGACTTTTATCCTAGTATCATAATCAGAAACACATTTGAAGACCTGATTATTTGCATATTTTCCTTCAGAGTTAAATCCATAAAAGGGGATTTAATACCTTGCTCTACTGTTCTAACTAAATGTTTCCACATTTTTTTCCAGTTAGGCTCGCTGTTTCACTTCTGGAAAATATTGTGTAATTACTTCCTGATGTTGTTAAAAACCCCACAAATTCTCCAGAGATCTGGTTGCTTCTACTTTGTTCTACTGGATCATGTTTCATTTAATTTTTCATTTTATTAATTTGAGATATTTTTAATAGTGTAGATGTATGGGTTTAAATAAAAGAAGTTGTACCTTGCAGTAGTATCTGAAAAGGTTAAAAATACCCGTTTTAAGAACTAGACAGTGAGAAGAAAGTAACAGTTGGCAAGAGCAAAGGTAACGATGCATGACTCAAACTTAGAACAAAATGTAGAGCCTGAACTACAAATTAGCTAATGTTCCTGGGCTTCTCCATTAACTCACTGACCTCTGTTTCCATTCCTCAGAATATATGCATGCCACCAGTACAAGTCTTGTAAGGAGAAGTGCATGCATCACGTGTTGTTCTGACAGCAAATGCTGCCCGTGGGCAGTGCCCAGGTGCTGGCCCTGGCCTTGAGAGCAGCTGGCAGTGTCCCACCTCTCCCTCTGGGTGTCCTGGTGTCCCCAGGGGCATCCTGACCCTGTGCATGTCCTGCTGTCCCCAGTGCCATTCTGTCCCTGCTGCCTCCGGGGCCTCCCTCAAACACTCGTGTTTGATGTGCCTGTCCAGGGCACCAGGGCTGTTCTGCAGCTGTACTGCTGCTCTGGGTTTAAATTGAGTTTTCTGTGACACTTCATAAAAAATGTCACTCTCCATCCTATTTAACTAATTTCAAAGGCAGAACCTTCCCCTGAAGTGTTTGAACTCCCATGGAAAACTGCAGGACAGCTGCGGATTTCCGGAACTCTGTTAATGTTGTCTTTCACCTGGGTTCCTCAAAGCTGAAATCCGCTTTTCTTCCAGTTTGTTTTACTCAAAGGAACACAGGGGTTTTTTTATCCCCTCCTGGAGCTTCATCCAAGGTTAGAGCTGGGCAGAGCATGTTTCAGAGTTTCATTCTCAGCCCTGACATGGCAGTGTGGGTTGGAGTTGGTGTGTGCACCTTTCCAGTGTGAGGGAGCGAGGGCAGGGACACAGCGAGGAGGGAAAGGCAAGTTCAGTGCAGAGCAGTGTCTTTGACAGGACTGGGAATACAGAATTACTGGAGGTTATCCTTTTATACCACAAAAAGAAACCATAGCCTGACCTCTTGCCATATTTTTGCTATTAACATGCCTTTTATAGCTCTGGGTTTGTTTGGCTACAGATCAGAGTAGCTCATGCACAGATATTTAGCTGGCAGAGCCAAGGGTGCTTTTGGAGATGGGCAACTTCTCTGTTTACCAGAAACACCGAGTTAGTGACAAAGGCCACTGATTCCTGAGCCAGTGGAGGATTCTGCAGGATAGGAGGACAGCAGGCAGGTTTGTATGAGCAGGGGCTCAGAGGGCAGCAATTGGAACCTGCCTGACAGCAGCAGAATCCTCCTGTACAGATGCATGTCAACCCTGGGGACTGCTGGCTGAGCTTTTTTACTCTCTTTAGCACTACTCTATTACTGTACTCAGCTATGATTCCACATTCAAGTTGCTGAATTTTTCAGCAATTTAAAAAGCCCCGCTAATGAGGTTCATTTCAGTAGTAAATCAGAAGTGGGGGAGAAGCATTTGCGTGTTCAATTTCCATTTCACTTTTGCACCTTACAATTATGTTTTTACACACCAGCCTTTTCAGACACCATAACTCTCAATATTCCTAACTCACTCTTCTCTCCCTCTTCCTATTCATCACTCAGCCTAATCTCCCTGGGGAAACCTGCTTGCTGCTTAACCTCTCACCCCTTGTTAAACAGCTAATTTCTCTTTTCTGCTACTGATCCTGGCAGCAGGTTCAACTTGTTTTTTGTTTTGGAGGCAGGGAGGTGTGGGGAGCAGGGAAGCACAGGAGGGTTACAGGACAGCTCTTGTCATAAATGTCTGCAAACCTTCCACATACCAGCTCTGGAACTGAAGTTAGTTGCAATTAAGCTTCAGCATTAGAACTTGCAGTGCTCCACAGCAAGGAAATTACTGCTCCTGAGTCCTTGTCAAAGGACATTTTTATGTGTCCCTGTAATGCCCAAAGCTAGTGGCCAGGCAGGCAGCACTAATATTTGATTTACAGCATGATCTTTTTATAACTAGGTGAGCGTGTCCTTCATCAGCTCCATTTCTAAACAGTTTAAATTAAATACAGATGTATTGTGTATTGTAGTAGTATATGTTGCACTACTGCATTTTCTGATGGACTTCTGAAGGTCACAGACCAAGTGAAGATACAGGTTAACTGTATCAGCTGGTTTTAGCTGGTTTTAGCTTTAAGCTAGTAATGTTTCTCCTCTGTTGCAGTTTCATCGCCGTGGAGAGCATCGACAGCTACTCCGTGCTCATCTCCTCCAAGGCCGTGTATTTCCTCAAGAGTGGGGACTGCACAGACAGGGATTCTGTGTTCCTGGAGGTCAGGTATGATGACCTGTACCACTGCCTGGTGTCCAAGGACCACGGGAACGTGTACATCCAGCTCACCAAGAAGGCAGTGAACACGAGCAGCGGCGTGGCCATGCCCGGCCCCTCGCAGCAGCGGCCCATGGTGAGGAGCTGGCAGCCCTGGCCCTGTGCTCCCCTCGTCACCAAAGCGTTTTGGGCACAGCTTTTGTTCTGGCAGCACTGCAAACTGCTGCTGCCCAAGTTGCAGTGGCTGTATAAGTGGCTCCCTAAACTCCTGGGAAAGCTAAAGAAAGGAAAAGCCTAAACTATTGCTGCAGGCAGAAAAGTAACAGGAAGAAACGTGTTTGCCTATGACTGGCTTTTAGCTTTACCACATAAATGGAACTTGGGTACTTTGCTGTCTGTTTAATCTTCTCCTACATACATTATTTTTTTACGGTGAGGGCTCTAAGGCTGGAACCAGTGTTTATATTTTGTGCCATTACAGTGGTTGCTCGGGGCTGTTCTGCAGGCCCAGTTACGAGCTCACCCCTGGCCCAAGTCAGTTCACATTCCAAACAGAGCAGCCAGATAAAAGGTGGGAGGGGAGGCAAAGGAAATAACCTCAGAGATGGCACAGGGGTCCTGCTCTCACCCTTGAACATCTGTGTGTGTACCTGGTGCTCCCACACACTTCTTCCTTGCTCCAGCCTCAGTGCTGAGAAGGAAACTCCACTGAAACCTTTCTGTCCCTTACTTCATGTCTAAAATCTATTCTCTTTTAGCTGACAGCAGGAGCACATTAAGAAAAATCCCGTTTCTTTCTGCAGGTGAAAGTGAAATCGGAAGCTCTGGCAATAAAGCTGTCCCAAGAAATCAACTATGCAAAGAGCCTCTATTATGAGCAGCAGCTGATGCTGAGACTTAGTGAAAATCAAGATCAACTCGAGCTGGACTCTTGAAAATCCACTTCCTCACTGCCAGAAAGAGCTGCAAGTATCAGGCTAGAGCCAGAACTGTGTGACTAGAGAAGGAAAAAAAATATAATTTTAGTATTTAGAGAAAACAAAAGAGGCGGCTTTTCTTTTTTAAGCACTAGTTGTATAACAGAGGTGTAGCTGACACAGCTTTGGGTCTGGGAGAAGCCCTGTATTTTGCTAACATGTATATATGTACAAGTGTCCATGTAAATAGGACGGGCAGCTGGTGTTGGTATAAATATGAGTCTGTTTACTGTGTAAAGAAATTAAAGGAGCTCTACTGAGTCGTACTGCACTACCTGACACAAGCCCTTCTCTCTCTGTCTCTTTTTTCCTTGAGAAAACTGATTTTCACAGTGCAAGAATGTAGATAAACCATTAAAAATAAAATTAAGAATTAATTTCAGCTGTTGGAGCACAAGTGTCCTGTGGTTTGGAGCTTTAACACCAGGAATAGGGTGCATTAAGTCTGATAAGGGGCAGTGGTTTGGTTGTTTAAGGGACTTTTTGTTATTTTTTTCTCTTAACTCACTAATACAGGTAAATACAGGAGACCTGGTCTTGCACTGACACGTCAGCCTCTTTTTTAACAAAAAAAAAAAGCATTTTGGTAAATAATACATGGAGAATTCAGTTTTACATTCAGTCTGCATTTCAAGGCCCCTTTTGACTTGGTTTTGAAGTAGTTGAAGTGAAGAGCCTTGGAAATGGAATCTTTAACTTCAGATTTTTCCTTCCCTCAGGTGGAGGAAGGGTGGGGGGAGAGAAGATCGTGTTGGACTTCACAATATCTTCAGAAGTAAACTCCTAAATAATAAAAACAACAAGTTGTTTGTTTTTTTTTCCCAATGTTGTACACCCCATGGGTATTTGTCTCATTAACTGTAACGACACTGCAGAGGGAGGGATGAGTGCTCTTAAAACACCTTAACCCACAGGAACTGGAACCCTCAGTGTCACATTTACTCCCTGGAGGTGCCAGAGGTTGTTGTAAAGACACAACTCTTCTGTTACTGCTGAGTAACCTCATTTTCAAGTGTGGCTTTACAAACCTTTGGATTCAGTGTAAGTAGAGCTTTAAAAGGTAAAGTTATTTGGAAGTAAAGTGCTTTCATGAAGACTCATGGGAATATTAGAATTAAAGCAGTTCTGAGCTCTTGTAAAATACTGGGCTGCTAAACAAGGAGTGGTTCACTGGTGTGTGGAGCATTTCCAGGGGTGGATGGAGTACCTGGGGTCTGTGATCATCCCTGAGGAGAGATCTGCAAACAGCAGAGCAGTCTCTGAACAGTGGCACCCTTGGAGTGCCCTGAGCTCAGAGAGCCATTTGTGTGAAGAAACCTGTCCAGCTTCAAGGTGTAATAAAGAGCAGATGAAATTACACCTCAGCAGAGGCAGGAAGGAAGAGCTGTCTCTTAACTGGTAAATAAATCCCTCACAGCATGGAAATGACACATGGAAATGACACATTTCCATGTCTTCCTTCTCTCCTCTCCTCCCCTTTCCTGTTTTCCCAATCCTCTCATCCCCTTTACTGACCTGTCACATCCTTTCCCTCCTCCCTTTTCACCTTTCCTCCTCTTGACTCTCCTTCTCCCCCTTTCCCGGCCCTCCCCTTTATTCCCCTTTTCTCCACTTCACTCTCCTCCTCTCCTCTCCTCCCTGGCCCACATTTCACTCCAGTTCTCCTGCAAAGGTGAACAAATCCAGGGGCTGTGTCCACACTGTCCCTGCTGGAAATGCTCCCACTCCAGTGGCTGACCCTGTCACCAAGTCTGACTCCAGGGCACAGGCAGCACTTCTCTGCCCACGCTTGAGGCAGGGAATTCCTCACTTTCTCATGAAAGTAACTGGAAAAAAGAAACTCCTAGACTCCAAAACCGGGGGTGAGGTTCTGTGTGTCCTTCTGCACCTGTAGCATGTTCACAGTGAAAACTCCCTTTTCCTTTGCCATCACTGCTGGATCATGGATGATCCTGTGCCCAAGAGCTGCAGCTTGAGGGGTTCCTGCAGTGATGGGAGCACGGGGCAAAGGTGAGAGCAGCACCTTCCCTCCCCTCAGCTCCTGCTCCAGGCCCAGAGGCTCGGTGTGATGATCCAGCTGAGCAGCTCAGTCCCAGAGGTTGCTCACTGCAGTGTTTACATTTTTGTGGGGAGAAGCTAAGTGGCTAAATGGGCCCCATCTCAAACCAGAGCAATAATCAGACATTCCCAGTGACAGGGACCTTTTGATCTCTCCACTATCTCATTTCCTAGACTTCATGATGCTTTTCAGCATTTGTCTATTTTCTCTTCAATAAAATACTTTGTAACATCTTAGCCCAACAATATTTTTTTTAAAACTTCTTTTTCTCTCTAAAGCACGTACAAACCTGCTTCCTCCAGTGCACAACCCACTGGCCTGACAAATCCTCTCAGCCCTTGCACTGTTTTCCTTCTCAGAGGAACCTGCCTTGATTTGCTGCTCCCAGTGACTTCGCCTCTGCTACCTCATGCTGAAAAAGCAGATTTAGATTTTAGATTACAGGTTGTTGCACAGATATTAAAAAAAAAAAAAAACCCTAAGCAAAATCAAAGCACATTTTAATTAAGTCAAGAGCTGCTTAAAATCCACTTATACAAGTTTTCTTCTGACAGTAACACTCTGCATGTGTATGCTTCTGTACTACTTCTTTTAATATATATACCCACCCCCAAATGTACATATACTTCAAAATTATCATGAAAAGCAAAGGCTGTGTTCCAAACTCCTCTATTCCACCCTCCTAAAGGCAAGGTTGTTGCAAAGAAAGAACAACCTTATTTTTCTGAAAATAAATACAATAAAGTAAAATAAAAAATAAAATAAAAATTTAACAAAATAAAATAATAATAACATAATGAAATGTGTTCAGAGCTTCAGACTACAGTCTGGCTTGCAGCATTCCAGCTTGACAGAACACTCTTACCCCACATGATGTTGCTTAATTTTATCAAATGCAGGACTAGGACAAAGCACTTGCAACTCCCCTTTCATTACATGTTTGACTTTCTTGCATTTCTTGCAGCTGCTGGTGGCCTCCCAGAGGGTCTGACAGCTTTGACAGAGGGCTCAGGCCAGCACAAACCCATCTGCCTTCCCTGCCAGAACCATCCCTGGTCGAGAAAATGTTTTGTTCACAGGACTCGGAGCAGTTTGGCTGAACCATGGAGGTTTCCCAGGTGCCAGCAGCAGATTTTCTGGAGTGGGAGAATGTGAGGCAAACTCAGCCCCAGCTGGGTCTGGGACCTGCCCTGCTCCTGCCTCAGGTGCAGGAGAGGGCAGAATCTGACAAGGATTCCTGCCAGAAGGAAAAGGTTACTCATTAACCACTGACAAACACCGGGGAAAAACACTCATATTGTTTTGCTCAGTAGATCCACAGCACGTTTCGGCCAGAAATACAAATGCTGTGAGTGCAAACTGCAGCTCCCTTAGAGGGGTCAGCTCTGCTCAGGGCCTGGGGACACTCATGATGAACCGAGCATCAGAATCCCAGAATCCCAGACTGGTTTGGGTGGGAAGGACCTTAAAGCCCATCCCATCCTTCCCCCTGCCACGGCAGGGACACCTTGCACTGTCCCAGGCTGCTCCCAGCCCGTCCTTGGACACTGCCAGGGATCCAGGGGCAGCCACAGCTGCTCTGGGCACCCTGTGCCAGGCCCTGCCCACAGTGCCACTAATACATAATTTTTTCAGAACACAGTGTCCCTGGTGCGTGTTTGGGATTTTGGGTTTTCTCCCCTGCACTGCCCAACCCTGTGCCCAGCACAAAGCCTGGGTAAGAGCAGCTCTGTACCTCAGGCTGCTCTGGGCTGACTCAAAAGCACTGAAAGGCCATGGGCCAAGTAAACAGCTTCCATGTGCATTTCCATTTTGGATAAATGGCCGGGTCACCCAGAGGACAAGGGCTGTGGATGGAAGCTGCAGAACAATGGGTTCTGAAAATGCCAGCAAAAAAAAAGTCCCCTGCACGCTGCAGCTGTAGAGGAATTTGAATAAATAAAGGAGAAATCCATCATACCAGCTATCCCTCAGCCCTTCAGACACCGCAAAAGCAAACATTTGCTCTGCCCCAGGAGGGTGACTCACCATTCCTAAGGACTGTTGCTCCAAGGCCTCTGGCAAACAACCGACATCCAGCCGCACAAACCACCGGGTATCAAAATAATGATGTAGCAAAAAACCTGTGCCTGCATGCACATTTAATGGGAGGAAAAAAATAAAATAATTTTTACAAGTAACCCACCATTTGCTTGATCAGACTCCCCACCAGCCTTTTTTTAGCAAGGCAAGGCCCCTTCAGCAGCTCCAGCAGCAGGAGCATCACCACTGATGTCTCCCCTCTGCCAATGGGCAATTCTAGGCCATTCCATTCATCCTTTTTCTGCATTTCTTTGAATACCAAAGTATGGAGGAAACTGTATTTGGGGTAAACATCCCAGAAATGCGAATATTCTATGCAGCACTACCTTCTATGTCATGTTTATACATGGTATATAATAGCACTTCCATGATCCTTTGAAGGATTATCCAGAGACAGCATCCTTACACCCCCAGTTCAGACAGGCAAACGTTCTAGAATTTTGTGCAATCATTATTTCTGACCTGGCTCAGTACAAAGCTGACTTCAGTCACACTATTTATAGTCATACAACTGTTTGGCTTGCATGTTTCCATGGATGGGGCATCTACCACTGCTCTGGGCACCCTGTGACTGTGCCTCACCTTCATTGTACAATTTTCTTCCTAATATCTGGTCTGAGTCTACTCTCCTTCACTTTAAGACCACTTTCCCTTCTCCTATAGCTGCAGGTCCAAAAGGTTTGTCCCCATCTCTCTAGCAAGGCCTCTTGAAATAGTGGGAGGGGCTCTAAGGTGTCTCTGGAGCCTTTTCTACTCCAAGCTGGAGCATCTCTGTGGCCTCCTCTGGACCTGCTCCATGTCTTTCCTGTGCTGAGGGCTCCAGACCTGGATACATTTCCTTCTCTCTGTATTGGTGCCTCTGATCTGTACCAGCCTCAGCGGACAATAAGATGCCACCTTCACAAGGGATCTCCTTGTTTTGTGGCAGTCATCATTCTTTGATGTTACTACTCATACATTTTGCTTCCCAACTCTAATCCCAAATGCTGATGCCTGTGTGAAAATATGTGTATTTTAAACCAGACCATTATCTACTTGAAGAAATTCTGAGCTGCTGATAAAACCTTGTGAGCAAAAATAAACAGCTGCCAAGGTCATAATCACAGTGAGATCACACCAGAGCTGACATTTATAAGCAGGTTTAAGAGCCAACTCCTCCACTTTCAGCTTCCTGATTTCTAACAATAAAAATCCACATTACACGTACAACTTCACTCACCTTTCTCTCCACAGACACCTTTTTCCCTCTCCTTTGAGCACACACCAGAGGGAAATCAACATGAAGAAGAACACATATTTATAGATCACTCAGAACACACCTCAGGCCATCCAGGAATCCCCACAGCAGCGCTGGGAGCTCTCCCGGTCCCAAAGAGCAGCACCCACAGTGAGAGCAGAACTCAGGGGCTGAGAACCAGCATCAGTGACAGCTCAGCAGCGCCTGTGTGCCTCAGCCTTATGTCTCTGCTCACTCCAGGACTATCCCGTGTCGATTTGCTGTGGGTTCCAGTGGAAACAACCCTCCCACAGAGCGCAGGGCTCCACACCCACACCTCGGGCGGACCCAGCAGCCGCCGAGGCTCCGGGGGAGGCTCTGCTGGGCTGAGAGCGGCTCCCACTGCACCTTTCCCACACAAATACTGAACCGGGCACCACTTCTGACAGAAAACCATCACTGAGTGACCACGGACACGGCATCCACAGAAACCACATCCACACCTTCTCCAGGGCGCTCCCAGCCAGGACCCTCGCTGTGCGAGGGACAGGTTTGCACCGCACAGCACCGGAGAACTCCGAGACGAGCGGGGAGCATTTCTGGAGGCCTGGCTCCTGTTCAGAACAGAAATATTTCCCTTGGCTTGTGCAAGTTGCCGGGACCAGCGCGGTGCGAGGCTGGAGGAGCCAGTTTTCCATTCCCCCTTCCATTACTCTTTTTGATTGGCACTTTAATGAGGGCGCCGGGGGTCGACCCCCTGCCAGGGGGCCGGTTCATGCCCCGTTTATCTCACAGTCCATGTAAGACTAAAATAACACGCCAGGCTGAGTTTCACTGGCTTGTGATCCCACAGCCCACCGTGATGGATTGAGTGACTGCAGCAAGTTGGCAGCTAAAGTGTGTTGTAACAGTATCTTTCTGTCAGCGCAACACAATGGATTTGCTGATTCCCGGGCTTTTCCCAGCGCTCGCCGTTACCATCGGCCCACGAGTTTCCAAAGTTCATTTTCCAGGGGGCTGCGAAGTGATAATAAATAACACAGCAAAGGTTACGCCGAGCTTTTCTTCCCCTCAAGTGCCCTGCTGCTGACGCAGAGGGGCTGCGGTGCCAATGCACTGCTCGCACGGGAACGGCCATAAATCCTCTCCGGAGAGGAGGAAAGGCTCGCTGCTGCCTTTTTGTGGGAGCTCCTTCTGCTGAGCCAACACGTGTGGCACAGGGCTCCTCCCCAGAGCGAACAGCCCCGGCTCTTCCCAGGTTCTCTACAGAGGAAAACTCCCCAGGGAATGAGATTCACAGGCTGCAGGATCAGAACCCACAACGCCACAGGCCTTGTCATCTTCTTACTTGTTTGCACCAGAATAACGCATAAATTCACCAGAATATCCAGGAATCCTGTGCAAGACCTGGATTACATGATAGATACCTTTCTTTAACATTCTAAACATTCAATATCCTCATATGTCCTCTACAGGAAAACCTCAAACAAAGGATCTTTTTTTTTTTTAAAAAAAATAAATCTGCAGTCTAGGAAATGAACCAGATTTTTTCAGTCACCCAAAGACTAACTCTCTACTACTCTCTACTAACTGAGACTTTGTCTCTGTGTCCTGTTTCCTCAATGTCCCTTCATTCTCCATGTCACTGCCTGCAAAGTAAAGAACTTCTCTCAAATACTGGGGAGAACACTGATTTTTGGTTCTTGCTATCCCAGCGCCTTCCAGCAAGGGTGAACATTTGAGCTCCACAACAGAAGGGGCTCTTTACTTCCTGTACAAGAATTTTTGACAGCACAAATTTCAAACTAATGACTCTCCCAGCCCCCAATAACCAACAGTCAGACCAAAAACCATTCCTGGGGGTAATAAGTGGGAAGGGCGAAGATGTTTCCCTTGCTTAGGACAGCTCTGTAGATCTGTATATCCACAGTTTCTTTAAGGCCTTGCACAAGACAGTAACACAGCCAAAAATAGCTCCAAAATCAACTTGAGAGGTTCAGCTGCCATAATATCAGTGCATCCTCAAATATTTATTTGTGAAAACCTAGAACCCTTTTCCATGACTGGGTTCTAGATCCACCTCACTCTGGGCAAAAACAAGCGTGTTCCTGCCAATAGAAGAAATCACCAGAGAGAGACTGAGAAAAGAAGGTAAGAAAATGAGAATACAGATGTGGACAGGACTCAAAGATCAAGGAAAAATGCACCATAATCCAAAAAGAGAACATGACGAGGAAAAGGAGCCAGACTGAGGAGCTGCTTGAAAAACCCACTGCTCTCAATGGCAGCTGCTTGCACGGACCACACAAATCACTGCATGATGCAGATTTCAACTCACAGTGCTGCAGAAATGAGCCTCACGAGTTGAGGAACTTTATTTGTGAGAGAAGAGACAACCCCAGCCCCCAGCTGGAACAGCAGTGAAGCTGCTCCTGGTGGGAGCCTTGTCAGAGAGCGGAGCTGGTCCTGTGCAAACTGCTCCAGAGATCCCAGCTTGGCCCTGTGACCCCAGAGCTGCAGCCCCAGCACTCAGCCAGCTCTGAACTGGCCACCCCCGAGCCAGCACAGCACAGCACAGCACAGCGAGCAGGGATGTGCCACAAACACCGTGTGAGGCTTCCCTGGGGCTGCTCGTGGTCCCTCTGCCTCCCAGCTCCACTCCAGCTCGGATCTGCCCGCGTAAGCTGCTGCAGCCAAGCCTCAAATGTTCCTCTGGGGAGAGCCAGACACTTACACCTTAACACAGAAGAGGGCATACCGAGCCTACAGCCAGAAAGCCTGGGAAATGTTAGGAAAAACGAGTGGGTGGGGGAGCTCAAGGGACCAGTGGGAGGATGCGGGAAATCACTAACACTGATCTGAATAACTGGTAACAATTATTAGATCTTTTTTGGTATGAATCATCTCAGAGACTCATCATTTAAATGATGTCACTCAAGGGGCAGTAAAAAATACAGTAGAATCCACCAGCCTGCCATGACAGGGGTTTGGAGCCACAGCCTGATCGGCCAGACAGGTCTGGGAAACGTCACCAAAAAGGAGCAAGTTTTGTGGAGAACATACACTGATAGATCAGACAGGTAGATAGATCTGTCTTTGCAAGACTAACATGTTACTTGATATTACTTGTTACTATTATGAATGTGCCTGAACTGCTGGAGAAGGAGTAGCCTCCCTTATCTGGTGACCACTGACCTTGTCCTTGTCCTGTCCCCGCTCCAAGGGTGGAATTTGTATTTGATTGTTGTAAAATCAGCCAGCCAGAACCATCCTGAGGGAACAAAACCACAGCAGAACAACAACGCAACAGCCCAAACCAAGCAAACAGCAGAGTGAGTTTGACCAGGATCTGTTCTCTGGGCTCCCCAAACCCACCCAAGAGCTCCCATCATTGCAGGGGAAGGGGCAGCAGAGGTGGCACTGCCTTGTGCACATCTCAACCCCTTTTATCTTCTTAAACAGGAGAAGAAAAACTCTTTGATCAACAACCAGTAGCACCAGCAGGCTCAGGAACTCAACAACAATCACATCACAGTCCTCATCCCTTTCTCCACACCCTCCACATAACACAACCCCTTTTCCCAAACTGCAGAACCACGGCCATTTTCTGCCAACATGAAACACCTTCATCACCCAGTCCATGTTTGCTTCTCACCTGTGGGGAAAACGCTGGACGCTGTCAGTGCTCCTTTGCAGCCAGACACCTAAACCTGGCAGTGCTGAAGAGCTGGGTGTGAACAGACATTTATAGGTAGTTCCAAGAACTTCCCAGATCCAAAACAAGTGTGGAAACCATCCCTGTGTGTGGAGCAGAGCAGGAGGCAAAGCTGAAATGATTCAGTGCTCCAGGAAGGCTCACAGCTTCCTGAAGTCAGGGATTATCTCCAGGTTACTCTTCCCTTTTCAGACACAGAAATCCCAGCACCTACCATCCAGAAGTGCACTGCCACTAACAGTTTCTTAAGAGGGTTCTACAACCTTTTTTTTTTTACTTTTTGGACTTTTATGGAATTTGGGCACACACAGAGAAAAATATAGGTCTTGGCTCCTGGAAACACTGTGCATTAGAGAGCTGCTATTGGTTTCAGACCTTCCTTACCCACAATGAGAGAAAAGGAAAAAGAAGATTAGAGAACCCTGGAGCTGCAATTTCAACACAACCCAAGGTTGAAGCAATACAAGGTATTTCTCTCTGCCACACCACAAATCAGAGATATGATCTGAGAAGATCAGAAACTTCAGGCCTCACCACTACGCACTGTGATGGAGCAACTACTTTAAACCCAGGAACTTTAATTTGCTCAGAGATTTCTGGGGAGGAGGGAGTGGAGGCCACAGGGATTTAGGGAAGGGTCAAGAGATGAAGTCCAGCACTTGGTTCCACACGTGCATCTGGAGCACAGCCCATTTCAACAAGGTAATGTGAGTTTGAGCCAAGTACACCATATCGAATTATCAGTATCTATTATTAACCTAAAAAAATTAACCTTAATGGTTAGCATAATGCTGTGTTTTTACAACATCTGTCAGCAATTATTTGTATTTACTTGCACTGCAAATGCAGAAGAAAAGTCAGAGAAATAAACACCAGAATTCCCACCAGTCCTGTGTTTTCCCACAAAGGATCTCTAATCATCGCTGTTTAGATACTCACATTTGTTCCTTGCCCTCTCCAGCATGGAATTCCTTCCCAATCCTCTATGACCAGTAATTATCAGTCCTCATTCACCCTGCAGCAAAAATGGACTAACCCCTCTGCAATTAGTGGTGTTAACTTCAGGGTTCTTATAACAGAAATCAGAGCTGTGATATTTCCTGGATTCAAAGCAGTTCCTGCTCTCCCCTTGGCCATGCTTTACCACAGCAAGAAGGGAGGCAGGGAGAGCACGGGTTGTGCTCCAGTCGCACTCCACCTGTGCAAGGCAGGGTGAGGAACAGGTTAGCTGGGTGAAAAGTTCACTGCAAGCTGAGCTGTCTGTTTCTCTTGCTTAATTTATCCGATATTTGGCTAACCTTGCTCTGAACCCAGCCCCCAAGACCCCCTTCCTCTCATCCCTCCCCAGCGGGTTCGTGTCAGCCAAAGACACCGCCTCTAATTCCCTTCTCCCTGACCCTGCGAGGGGAGCGGGGGCTGGGACACAGGGCCAAGCGCAGAGCAGAGCCCGAGCACTGCACAGATAATCATTATTTATGCTCTAAACTTCAACAAGAGCAAACGCAAAAAGCCTCACAGTCAGCAACGTCGCCTGACGCGGTGTTCCAGCTTATCAGCCCTCCCAAGGCTGGATGGCACCCCCTGCACCCCCACCTCCCCGCACCTCTCGCTCTTCCGAGGATGCAACACTTCCTAAAGCAGCTGGTGATGGATCCCTGCTCCCCCTGGCAGCCCCTGCCAGGGACTGGCACACACCTCCCACCTCCACAGCCTCCGAGGTACCGCTTAACCCAGTATGCCCATCACCTCATTTCTGCAGCTCCACATCCTCAAAAGGAACCTGACAGATGAATTTAAATTTTGCAACGTACAGAGCAGTAGCTGCAGCGACACAGAACACGAGCAGGGAGACCCTAAAGGGCTTTTCTCACCCCAGATCCCATAAAGTCAGTGAAGAAAAGGCTGAAGGGGATCAAGATGCATTACTGCTGCTCTTTGGAGAACAGGATTCTCTGATCCACAGACCTTTATGCATCCGTAAGCTACTCATCCTGCAGAATACAGCCAAGGCTTGCTCAGAAGCTGCTGAGCAGTTTCCCTTTCCCTGGTAATCGACAGCTTCCCACCCATCCTGCCCCTGTGCCCAAAAAACGGGTGAGAAGAACCCCTGACATTCCCCCTGCTGTGCAGAGCACTGCCCTGTGAACACCCTCACGGCACCTCTTGATTCCACACGTCAGAGCTCGGCGCTGGTGATGCAAACTGCTGGAAAAACTGCCCGGAACACGCGTTCCTGGCAGGCTCTCCTTGCTTTCCTGCTGTGCTCAGGACTGTTCCCAACACTCTTCAGGGCAACACAAAGTGTATTTGATGGGCTTCTCAATAAACTGGGCACAGCTTCAGAGCAGGGCACAAACCAAACCTGCTGGGCTGTCCCTGCTCCACTGTGTCCCTTTGGTGTTTAACCTCGGCCTCCCCAGAACCCACACCTCCACTCCTGCACCCTGCTCCCACCTCCCTGCCTCCGTGAGAAGGTGACTCAGGATGTGCCTAAAATTCTGTGAATGGAGCAGAATAAATGTTTCCCGTAAACTTTAACTTTATCATTTTTGACCTGACAACCTCACAGCTGTGCCATGGTTTTGATACACCTGAGCTGCCTCAGGTCCAGGAGAGCCTCTCACACACAACTTACTATTTTTACAATCTGTATCATCAGAGTGCCCAAAACTAGATTACAGTGTCTGCACACACAAAGCTCCTCTCCCACTGACGGGGAGGGCAGCTCTGACAGCTTTACAGTAAGTGGAAATTCCTTGTGGTCTAAGAACAATATCAAACTTGTTTCTCAGGGTCAGCAGATGACCTTGCCTTGACACATGGCTTCGTTTCTCTGGAAGCAGTGAAGACTGGCCTAGCTCTGATGTGGTCACTAATTTAGTGACACCATCCATTCCAAACTTCACCACTCCCACACCAAAGCAGCAAAATACCAGTTTACAAAGAGTATTTTGAAATAACAAACCCCTGGATCACCCTCCCCATCTAATGCTCCATGTTTTCAAGGCATGAAAGTTGCTGAGAAGAGCCAAGTAAGATTGTCAGAAGACATTAAACTTTAAACTGCTACATAAATAAACTGAGGATTCACAAAAACCCCTCAGCCCACGTGGCATAACTCCCCTGGTACCTGTATTCCTCAACAGTAGGGTCAGCACAGGTTCTCACCACTGCCTCAACATAATTAATCTATAAAATAATTAACAACATATAATTTCCATACAAGGAATCCTTTGTGCAGACTTTGTTATGGATTTTAACGCCTCTTCAAAACGGCTGGAATTAGTCTTGGGTGGGTGAAAAGGAACAGGGTTGTTACAAGAGGTGAGAGAGAAAGTCAATCACAGAGCTCAGTGCCACAGATCCCTGTTTGCTCCTTCCAGACACCACACAGAAAAGCAAAAATACTTCAAAAGATGCCATACCTGCATAATTAAAGGCAAGCTGAATGCAATGAAGCTCAAATTGTTTACAGGTGCAGCTTAAGAATCACCTTATTTTTAAAAAAGACTGCACATAGTTGATGCAGCCATTTTAATAATTCAGTCCAAAACCCCAGAGTTTGTTCATAACAGAAAAGAGCTTGTGAAAACCTTAAGAAAAGAAAACATTTTAAGAATACAGGAGGGCAATTAACAGGTGAAGCTTCAAAGGAAAACCATGTCCTCTTCTCCCCGTATCCAACTTAGAGGCTTCTGTTTGTGGGGAAAACACCCCAAACAAAACCAAGGAAAAAACCCACAACAAACATGCAAACCCCAACACCTCCATCCCCCGCTCCCAAAAAACCATCCCACATAATGAAAATGTAAGAGGGCAACAATCTGAAATTCACCTTTGCAGCCTCTCAGGCAGATTCTTCGGCTCTTGCTGGCTCCTGAGGAAGGTTTTTGCCCCCATGACTGCAGACAGACCCTCACAGACACAGCGCTCACCTCCAGGCACTCGGGGCACAGTTCCAGTGGCTGCTGCTGTCGAACAGGCTCAGCTCGGACACACCCCCGTACTCCAGGGTCAGAGTCAACACCAAGAGATCCAAGAACGATGCTTAAAACAAAGCAATTAAGTGAGATCAGCCCACTTGATTGGAGCATGGTGCTGATAACGCCGAAGTTGTGGCTTTGATGCCGAGAGAGGCTGATCTGGAACAGAGGCTAGACAGAGTTAAAAGAATTAAGAAATAATTCAGTAGGTATTATTTGAAAGGCTTTAAAGGATACACCTTGGGCAGCACAAGAGCCCAGCCAGGGCTGCACCCAGGATGGATCTAAGATGGATGCCGGTCACGAGTTTTTACACTTTTCATTGGTTTGGTTCATCTGCATATTGGGGTCAATTGTCCAATTACAGCTCCAGATCATGAAGTCTCAACCCCCCTGGTTTGCCCCCTTCCCTTCACCTTTGTTTGTGCTCTTTGGGTAGCGGTTGTCCCTGATTCCCCAGCTGGGAAGGGATTGTTTTGATGGCTGTGGAGAGAACTCACCAACACCTAATATGAAGTTTCAGAGTTACACACCAGGCAGCAGAGAATTTGAAAAATAAAAAAGCTAAAACCCAAGGCATCAGCTTCAATCCCTGTACAGGCCATTCAGGAGCTGGACTCGATGGAGGATCCCCTTGGGGGTCCTTTCCAATCCAGAACAGTCTGTGATTGTAAATTAAAGCCAAGGACAGGGAAACCCATGACCCTGACAGACTTTGATGAGCTGGTAAGGAGCAATTGTGGTTCTGGGGTTTCTCCAGATCTCTGGGATCACCCAAAGGACTCCATGACCCCTTCCCACAGCTCTGAAAGGTTCCACTCGAGCTCCACCTCAGCCCTGAGATGCAGAATGCCAGGAGATCAATGTGTGCGAGTCAAACACCGAGAGCAGGGCGGCTGCGGGGCCAAGCAAGGGTTGTTGGCAGGAACAGGCAGGGAGCGCTGTTGATCACAAACGGGGATTGCCGCTGATAACACGCGTGAGAGAGAACAAGACACAGCTGGAGAAGGGCCCGTGTGGAGGTAGGGCAGCACTTCCCTGGGGCAAACATCCCTGTTCATGCTCCTGGAGACACACACAGCACAGGTGCAGGAATGAGGCTGGGAACTGGGCAGGGACTGTAAGGGGGATCAAGATCACCAGAGACCCACGAAACCTCCAACCCATTTCCAGAAAGGTCTGGAAGAACACTGGTGACACCTAATCTGCACAGAAACTGAGAAAACAATCCTGACAATGGGAAACCCTGTCCATAAACGGGCAGCCCCCCAAGGCTGGGTAGATCCTGGACGTCCCATCAGCTGGATCCGTGCTGAAACCAAGAATGACATCCCAGTAGCTGGATCCAGGACTGGAGATCTTTTTTTTCCTTTCCCTTTCCTGCCCTCCCCATTTATGACCCTGAGGTGCTTCCTTGCCCTCAGGGGGATGTGCTGCAGGCCCTGAGCAGCCCCAGGGGCTCAGGCAGCCGGACAGAGGTCGTGGTGAGGCTGGACAGTGACCTCAGCACCAGCGGGAGGACAGCACTGAGCAGCACGAGGGGTCCCTTGGCCAGGCCCATCCCAGGCCCACGGCCAACACCAACCATCCACAGGAGAGTTCAGCACCTACAGAGCAACCCAAATATGAAAGATCGCTCACATGTGGGATCTATTAGGGCATTTTGAAGGAATTCACGTTCATTGTTTCCCTTGAAATATAAAGGTTATAAAACTTAATGGCCACATGACAAGGAAACTATATGAAACACTCAGAGATTTACAGAGTGACTGCTCAGCTCTTGGGGCATGTGGCTGGAAATTGCTGGGCAAAAGCCAATGAGCCCCATGGTCTGAGCTTTTGGGCAGTTTTCTTATTTCTTCCTTACTTTTCTTGACCTTGCAGACTGGTATTCGGTTACCACAGCAGCTCCAAAGTCAAACAGAAACACAGCTTGTATCTTCTTTCAAGTATTTATTTCTTTTGTCCTGTTAACACCAAGTAATGAAAGGAATTGTAAGGATTTTGAAGGGGGGAGGGGGAAGGAATGAAAGCAGGAGAAAGCAGAAAAAAAAATATGGACATAATGGCTTAATTTCTCACAGCATGTGCAGCACAAATGAACAGTAAACAAATCCCACAGAAAAATGCAAACAAAGGGTACGTTTGCTCAAAGTTCCAAGAAAAAACCCATCGTGAGTGCCACTGAGCAAACATTTCTGTGATTAAACCCTCAGAGCCTCTGTGTGATTTCTAGGCCAATTCAGCACAGCAGATACCTTCTCCCAGAACATCCCCGGGCTGCAGCAGCCACAGGGCTCGGTTTCCAAGCTTTTTTTTGGTTTAAGGCATGAAATGTTGCAATTATGGCATTAAGAGGAAGCAGGAATCTAATCCAATGAGTCAAGGGCAAGTGTGAAAATCTGATTAGAGATTTGCCACTGGGGTTTGTCTATACCGAGTGAAATAATTAGGCAACAGATCATGAACAAATACTGTATTTTGTTGGGATTTCTGAGCCGGATTTTGGCAGCCCCAGCCAGGTGATGTTGGCTGCCACCAAAGGGTCTTTGGGTGACCCTAAGGGTGGTACCAGCAGTACAATCATAAATCATCTCATTGTGTGGCTGCCATTTTCTGTGTCACCCCTCCTATGTCTGTAACCAATGGAAGTGCTCTGGCAGGGCCAAGCTGGCACAGGTGAGAGTCAAAACAACAAGCAGTGCTTTTCCTGCACTTCCTCACTTCCCAAACCTCAGTTGCAGCACAACTCTAGTCCACTTCATTTTCTTAAATGAACCAAGGGCGAGTATGCAGCAACACAAATCCCAAAATACCACCATGCCATTCCCTTCATGTGGAAATATGCCACGCCCTGATGTTGGGAGGTCACTCTAATTTTAATGAACTCTTTGCAGGATTTCCAGTGTGATTATTTTCCCCCTGATGATCTGAGGCTGTGAGGCGAATCCAGTGAAAGAAACAAAACCAAACTGTGAAATTTTTTTGCTGTAAGTAAAGGCAAATGCACTTTTGACAAGTATCCCAATTTAGGGTTTTTTCCCTTGAAAATGTCTATAGGCACATTTTTGATCACAGGATTGGAAATATGTCATGAGAACACACTCAAATATGCGTTCGCATTAACACTGCTGCCAGAAGCCATCTCACAGTCATCACCAGACATCCTGGAGCCCCTAGAAAGCTTTCTGTGGGATTGGAAGGCATCCAGCCAGGAGAAAGCAAAGCCACCATGTGATTGGGATGGCCAGTTCCACAGGAAAACTGCATTAATGAATGGCAAGCGCTCAAAGTGGGAGTTATGGTGAAGAGCTCGCAAGGAAATCACTGGCCAAGAACCATCATGTGCATAAAATATTTGATAAATGAGAATCTGAAAGAAATCTATGTAAAAATGATCCATTGAGAGAAAACAGGCTGGTTTTACAGCAAGAATTGCCCATGTAAAGCAGTGCTGCTGGTTGTAATAAAGATCAATGGAATACAAGTTGCTCACCCAGCCTTAAAGGATGTGTACCTTAGACTGCAAAAGACACTCTGAAGTATTGGGAAAATAATCTATTTTACTATTTGTGTATGGTAAATTAGCAGGAGAAATCAAACAGCAGTGCTGGGTATTGGGGTTTGCACTGTGTTTCTATTTTTCTACAATGAATTTTACCTTATGATTCCCCCTCTAACCACAAAGTGAGGTTCTGGCCACCCACTCCCTCCCAGTCCTTCCCAGTTCAAATTCGGATTGTGTAGGTGTCAAACAGAATGTGCAGTTATGAACAGAACTAACAGCTCCCTGGGGTTTAGCTACACTTCACGCTTCAAAGGAACAAATCTGAAGATATTTCAGGCAGTTTGCAGAGTTAATGTCTAAGAAGGTGTGCACAAGGCACAGGTGAGGGACTGAGGGCACAGAGATGAACAATCTGCAGGCACAACATTCTGGCTCAGGAACTCTCCAAACACAGCCCTCTCCAACGGGAACAATTGGAACAGGCAGATGAAATGATGAAAAATGAAGAGATCAGCAGAAATCAGACCTAATATAAACCCAACTAAAATAAACTCAGCACGGCTCCTGTGGCTCATTCAAAAGCAGCTCTTCTCCAATGAACTCAGGTCAGGGGAAAGATGGAATAGAACTTCCTCTGCTCTGTGCCTTTAGGAGCCACTGGCAACTCTGGCTGGCAATGGGAAGAGGTTTTAAAGGGAAATACTGAAGATTGCAACTCTACCTCCTACGTTGCACCACAGGAAATGTGACATCTCCAGCCAGAAAGTGTGACTGCTCCTAAAACCTGGGCTTCAGAATTTGAAAGAATTAACATTATTTTCATCACTGATGTGGGGTCAGAGCCGTGTGTACTTGCCTGAATTCAAAGCCAAGCAGTAGTTTTTACATAAGAAAATTTACAATTCTGTAATTTATTTTTAAAACTGGACTTTGACTCTGCATTTGTAAAACAGAATGAGGTCAGGAGGCTCAGTGCTGTACCCCTGGGATGATGGAAGCAGAGCATTCCATTGCACAATTAAACTCAGTTGTTTGTTAATGATTTATGTGCTTCTTAACATATGTAGAAACTTTTGCTACAGGACATCAACATTAGGTTTTTTAAATTATTTTTCTACATCAGCATCAGATCACTTCTAAAGAAATTCAAGGCTATATTTGATCATTTGATTAACATGCTTGTTAAACCTCAGCTAAAACAACAGGACAACAGAGAAACTGAATGTGGTTTAGGGTTCAAAAATATTATAATAGTTGATGGGGGTGAAGAAGGTTTTTTGGCTATAGCAGAGAGTTGAGAAACATGTCAGATTGCTTCTACTGAATAGTCAAAAATATCAAAATATTGAAAGTTACAGACTATTCAGACACCAAAGCACATGTGATGGTTTCTCTCCACTGTCTTTTGCACAGTCCTTAGAACAGGAGTAAAATATTGCCTGGCTGCACAAGTGTTCTCCATGAATTTGCAACTCTGATGGGAGGTATTTTATTGCTGGGAAGAAGAGGGCCAAGCTGATCTGTGATTCTGTTTAATCCCATGGCTGAATGGAGTCAAACATATTCCTCCTTATTTATTGTCATTAACAAGGGGAGATGTAGCCCAAGATCTCCAGGAATCAGGTAGGAGCTGCTCCTTTTCCTGGTACCTGAGAGATTCCTCCATTCTCTAAGGCTGACACTGACCCAAAGAATTGCTTTGCTCTCTGATGGATGGATTTTTTTTCTAGCTCCTATTCTGCTACATTTAGCAGTTGAGAGAGCAGAGATCATGAGGTTGTCACCTCTGCTGCTGCTTGTAGTAGGCAGAGTTGAAGGAGGTGTAAGACTGTGGAGTGAACTGACTTCCCTGTGACATGTCTGCAGGGAATCAGTGTTCCCAGCAGGCTCTGGGACACAGGAATTCTGTGTTTGGATATCACTTGTTTTCCATTATTGCCGTTTCTGTCTCATTAGCATTCCTCTGACATGAGCCCTTTTTTCTGTTATCATATGACAGCAGCATTCATGTGGCCAAAACACCCCAGAAAACCCATCAGCCTGCACTTAGTTCAGCCCTCTCATAAAGGCACTAAGAGTTGGCTTTCCTGGAAAAGCCAGCAAGGAATTGCCTCCCTATCTTAGGGCTGAAGTCAATGCTGCCATGTGCCAGCCCAGTGCTGGGAACACTGATCAGATCAGCAGTGATGCCCAAGGGCAGCTGGTGCCTACACCCCAAGGTGTCTGATGCTAAGAAATTAAGGAAGGTCTCAGTTCATGTACTCCTGATGCCCAGAGTTTGCACATGGTGGTCCAAGGACCCAGTCAGGTCTGAGGCAGGAGGTAAGAGAGGTGCCCTGAGCTCTCTGGCACCTGTGGACAAGCAGAGCCCTCCCTCAGTGCTTGGATTACCCGATGTCACCTCCTTCTTTAATCTGGTTTTTTCAACAGCGTCCTGTGGGACCAGAAGTTTAAATCCATCTGTTCAGAGTCTGTATGTGCAGCCTTTACTGTACTAGTGCACTGTGACAGAAACCTGCTCAGGAAACCAAACTCGGTGCCAAATCCCCAGGGACCTGCAGGAAGACAATTTTGGAAGCCAGGGTCATTTTCAGACAGAAGCCAGCAGGCTTCTCAGATGGATTGATTTAAGGCATTGATCTTCCAACAGTGTTCCTCTCCTTATTTCCACATGGCTCGGGGAAGGAAGATATCCAACAGGAACTCTTCACTTCTGTATTCTTTTCATTATCATTTGATTAACACAGATAGAGAAACTTTATGTCTAGGATGCCTGTCTGTGAAAAGCCTGTACAATACAGAGACAACCAGCTCAGATAAAGAAAAATCATATTCAAAAAATGCTTTTGCTTAAGAAAAAAATAGGAAGCACATGAACCTAGTAGCACCAGGTCAGCATGATTACTGACATAAGCCAAGAGAACCACATGGCCTTGTAATACCTACAAATGATGGATGGCCCTTGCAGCTGCAAAGTGAGTAGGGAGTCAAAGTGACCCTTGTTTTTACATGTTTGGGCTGCTTTCCTTCCCTCAAAAAAACAAGAGTCAGCCATCTGACTGACTGAGTTACCAGCATATTGGAGTTTCCAAGCCAGCAAGCTACAAAATTAATTGACTGCTTTTTAGGGCATGGTGACCCACTGGAATGAGCAGGAGCAACAACGGGCTTCTTTTATAGACTTTGCATTTGGCTGGAAATCACACGCCTCTGTCATTATATAACTTCAGGGATGTAAGGTGGCATCTTGCCTCTGTCTGTTTAGGGCCATCACACTCCCCCTAAGATTGCATCTTATCTTCTATTTTGTATTCTCATATACTTTTCAGTCATTCCCCAACTCCAATTACAGCGTTTTCTTCCCTCATTTAAGGAGGAATTGCTCTAGTTTTACACAGAAAAAAAATCCTTATACGATGCATAAAAATCATCACACATTTGCCTTCATTTTTTTTCTGTGCTAATATGTCACAATGCCCATAGCAAAGGTGAGCATAAGGAACTGGTAAGGTTGAACTCTTTGGGAAGGTGTGGCTATAAACTGTCCCAGAGTTTGTGCCCTTAGTCCAGAACAGGAAGGCTAGGTCACTGTGGGTTTCTGCTCACAGAAAACATCTGTTACAGAACGGAAGAGGGTGTGATGTTGAAAGCAAAGCTGACAGGAACAGGGCAGGGTCTCGCTTCCTGATGGTCCAGGGGACAATCAGGTGTGTCCTGTGTCTCCCACCTGTGCTCTGCAGCTGGGGCAGCTCAGCTCCCCTCTGCCTGCTCTCCCACTCCTCACCTAATGATGCAACTCCCTGGAAGACAGACAGGGGTGTTTGTGCTGCAGCTTCAGATCCTGAAGGAAGGTGCTGAGGTGGCCTCAGTAGAACAGAGGTGGTGAAGCGGGCAGGAAATATCTGAATTGTCATCTTCACACAGGAAACATGTGACAGAAGAGAAGGAGCTGCAGGGAGCGGGCGATGTTCTGTTTTCCCTCTTGTTTTTCTCTAAGGTGACCTCAGTAGAACAGAGGTGGTAAAGGGGACAGGAAGTATCTGAGCTGACATCTTCACACAGGAAACACGAGACAGAACAGAATCAACCGCAGAGAGCAGGTGAAGTTCTGTTTTTCCTCTTGTCTTTCTCAAAGTCCCCGAACCTGTGGCTGCCACTGCTCAAGGCTCAACATCTCCTTCAGAAAAGCATTAGGTCATAGAGGATTCTGTTCCCTAGAGAATGCAACTGCTGCTGGTGACTGACAGATTTGCTCAGACTCCAAACATACCAGGATCTTAGTGCCGGGGAGGTGAGAGCTGCAAACAGTGCAGAATATTCTCATTCTCAGGGCTGGTGGTTGGTAAAAATGCAAAATACTGCATTTGACATAATCTTGCTTTACCCCAAACTTAGGAAGCAGCGCTATCAAAAAAGTGGCTGTCACCTAAGTTAAACTTATTAAAGCCGCGTGAAGAAATAAAAACAAAAGAGATGATCCAAGGATCACCCTGTATTCTTTTCTCAACAGTTGCATTTCAGCTCGAGGAAGGCACTAGGCCACATTAATGTCTGCTACAAGCAGATGTGTTCTCTTCAAAATACATGCTCCCACTTATGCTCTGCCTGCATTAAGTCTGTTACTGGGTTTTTAGGAGCTTTGGCAAGTGCTATCTGTTAATATCTGAAGGTGGGAGTGTTCAGGGAGTTGTCGGAAAGGCTTGCAAGACTAGATCTGATCATACCCACCCACACTAATTAACACATTACATAAAAGTACAACAAGTTTCTCTTTGCAAACATCAGAATCACTTGCCCAGGCACTTTCTGTGCAGTTCTAGAAGAACTAGAGGGACAGACTATTGCTTTTTAACCTCAGCAGAACAATGGGTGAGTGGGGAGGGTACAGCTCCCACTTTCAGGGCCCACTCCTTTTCGTCATGCTGCTAAAAACATGCCCTTGCAAAGGCCATGGCTGGAACAATCTTTTTAAAGTTCACCAAGGGTGCATGAGGGTGCATTTTTTCCTCATCAAAACCCACAAAATGAAATATCGAACGTGAAGGATCAGATTCCTAAACAAAGGACTCCTCACCCTACCCTGCCTTGCCAATTCTGAAAATCATTTCATATAAACAGCAGCCCTTGAAGCCACATTGGCTGAAAAATCCTCCCATTTAGATTTGGCCTTCTTTTTTGTCAGGAAAATATGTCCCAAACCAGCTCATGTTTCTCTATTATTCAAATTTTAAACCAGCAGCAATCTCCTGTATAAGAGCAATAGCGAGGACTCTTTTACTTCAGAGTTTGGAGCAAGTAAAACTAATTTCCTATGAAAGTCCTGTGACCTGCTCCTGCAGCTCCACATGGATTCCTCCAGCAGGATAATAAATGGATACCCCGATGTCGACTTACTCCAGACTCTCCTGTGACATCTGGCTTCAAGATGGTGGCACAGAAAAGTGCAGTGATGACATAGGAAAACAGAAGGAAAAAAATTAATTGTGCAGCAGAGAGCAGGAGGCAGCAGAGAGAGTGGGAAAAATCAAAATTAAAATAAGTCAAAGGGCAGAAATTCCTCGGAGAAGGCCTTAGGCTTCAACAAAGCTCGACCACATTTGCAGCACTTCAAGATAACCCAACATTACCCTTATGTGGGAAGGTCCAGAGGAGCCGTTCTATTAAAAAAAATCCTCAGCACGTCCATCCACATTTGCAGTCGCCTGCTGGATGGAGACCATCCTGTCTCGCAACACTCACCAGGGAAGGAACTCTCTTACCCAACTCCTGCTGGCTATCTGCAAAGCAAAGTCAATGTTTTCCTCATTATTTTGTGTTTGCTGCAACCCTCTCCCCCACTGTGACTGCTATTTGACCTGCTGTCCGCCCGGGGACCCTGGGGGAAGAGAGAGGGAGCTCTGTGTGTAGGAGAGGAGAGAGATGATGAGTCTCAGCTACATTCTGACTTGTTTATATTCATCACAAAGAAATCAACAGCACTCAGCGTGCAAGACAACGCTGGAGATAGGGAATCTCTTCTGTGTGGTGCAGGGAAAAGAGCAGATCGATTTAAGAGACAGGATTTGGGGATGAATGAGGATTCCAGTGTGTGTTTTTAACCTCACTCTTGCATTATAAAGTTACCAATAAACAGAATCTCAGGACAAAGGTTTAATTTCAAGGGGACACTGCTCTTTCACCACGGTTGTTTGCTCTTGCAGCTACAAGCCTGGCACACCCAGCTGGGATTAATGAGGAACTGGAATGGATCAGAGAGCACAAGGAGAAGTTGGTGTCTCCATACCTTCCTCTCCCAAACCTCTCCTGATAAACCTGGAAACTTCAGTATTCCAGGCAGATCCTGGAATGGTTCTCCCCTCACGGCACTCGATTTTTCAGTGAGATGGGCTTCTCAAAAAAAAAATGGCAAAAAAATAAAGCTGGAAGCATCTCTTAGGGTGGGCCTCAAAATCACAGAGACTGAAGTTTCTTTTCATTCTCTCCAGAGAGCCTCAGACATCCAGGAATTCCAAGGAAAACTGCATTTTAAGAAACACGTTCAGAGGTGTCGCAGTGCTCCAGGTGAAAGTTCTGCACTGACTCAGGCAGGAGAGCCCCTCCAAACCCTCACCCAGGCACAGGGACTTCAGCAGTGGCACTTCTGGCAGCATCTTTCTCTTGGAGAGCTCCAGAAGGGAGAAATCCAGCAGTCTGCAGTAAGGTCAGACCTGATTTTAACATTCACACCTTTGCACCTCAGTATCAGGCCTCCATGCTACATGGCAGAACCAAAGGAGTATTTTAAACACAGCTCACAGCTTTTCTGTTGTGCCTCAGATGTCTTTTAGGAGATTATATATTTTGGCATATGAGTTTTTTCATCACCTTAATTTTTGTACAGAACCTCTTGATCTATGAACAAATACTGCTTTTCCTTTCTATAACACATTGCATTTAAATTTGCTGAGCTTTTGAGAGACATTTAGGTAGTCAGACTTGCAATTTTGAGGTAGGGAAACACTAGAAATATCTGCTTTGCAGGTCAGGGTGCTCATCAGATGATGCATTTTGCCCCAAGCCACACAGGACATCTATGGAAAAGCTCGAAATTCGAGTCAAGAGCCCTAAATTCACTCCTTTAATCACACATCCATCCTTGAGGCACTTCATTCAGGTGTCTCCAGTTCGACTTGCTACTTCCTGTATTGCAATTATATTAATTCCTCTTGTTAGTGGTGCTCCAATGTGCTACTCACTGTATTTTGCACAGGAATGCAGTGTTGCCCTTCCTAGGCTGTCAAAGAGAATATTTCATTACAAAAATAAATAATGTCTAGCTGCTTCTGGCACCTCAGTCCAAGTATATTTATGTCTTTTGGCTGACCAGTGCTGGATTCAATGGCCCTAAAGAATGATGGGTTTACTCCCAGATGAATCCAAAATGCATTTAATCAGGTCTTTGCTAAATGTGCTCCCAAATTTCACATCTCATGAGCATGACAGTACTGTCTCTCAAGCATTATTCCACTTCACTGTGCAGATTGATAAAATGGATTTTCCTCTGCATGGATTATGTCAGTGAATGCATGTTTGTACAAGCAGGCTCTAGTTTTAGTTCTAGATTTAGTTCATCCCCCATGTGCTGCTGCCTACATGTGTAGCAATCTGGGATTAACGCTAAAAATATATTTATATTTTATCATAAATGAACAAAATAAAATCAGAACAACAATTTCACATGTGAGTTCAGTGACAGAAAAAATCTTTCACAATTTAAACTCTCAGCTCTGCTGCCTTCCTGTCCAGCCTCCACAGGGGAAGTACAACAGCCTTTTTGGGCCCAGAAAAGAGAAGTCCTGGGTGGCCTTTAGCAAAGAAAACATTGCTTCGTGGTTTGCTCCTTCCCCAGTGTGTGCTGGGAAGAGCTTCATCATGGGATGGAAAGTGAAGAAAGAGAAGGAAGCGTCCATTCAATGTCCAGATCTTTTCATTCTTCAGAGTAATTTTGAAGTTCCCCACTCAAAAAGCTGAAATGAAACAAGTGGCAGTTCCTCTGGAAAGAGGGAACAAAGTATGTTTGGGATGGGATGTGCTGCCTCTCACTGAGACAGCCCACAGACACTTAAGAAACAAAAATCACATCTTAAAACTATGAGTAGATTTAACAATTGATCTCTAAAGAATTAAACATCATAGAAACATTCCACGCTTTCTATTTTTCTTTCCAAGGGTCCATAGTCCACTCACTCAATCCTGTGCAAAGGTCACGTTACTATGGATATGACCTGCAAGAAATGTGTTGCCTCAGAGCAGCACAAGTCACATGAACAGGCTGAAAGCCAAGACTTGTTGATTCCCAGTCCTGGAGGATTTTCACACTTGTGCTGTGGTCACTGCAGAACAGTCCTTGTGCCATCAGGTCTATGTCCGTCCTTTAAAAGTGTTCATGCAGGTGTAGCTCCCAGAAAACTTGTGGATTTCTTCAAGTGCTGCCTGGGGGAGAATGCTGGTGTAGAAGCAAAAAGAAAATGAGCAGATGAGACAAACCCCTCAATCTGTTCTAATGAGAGATATGTGAATATGCATTTATGTACATAAATATGCAAATGATCAAAAATCAGCTAGTGGGAGACACAGAAAACTGGCAACAATTTCCTGCTGTGAGGAGATCTACAGGGAGAAAGTTCCATCCAGTCACTCTTTCTCTACAGAAATATTTATCCAAAAAAGTCTGTAAAAGTTATAACTTGGGAAATACCACTATCTTTTATTCCTTCTAAATACTATACTCTGACATACATGAATTTAACCTGAATTCTCTGGTTAACCTGCAGTCTGGTTGTGCAAGGCATGTGGCCTCTTTATCCTGAGGTATGGATACAGACCTGATTTCCTGGCAGCTACTGTAATGGAAAATAACCTTATCATTCTTACAATGAAATGGAGCAGCCCTTTGTCTTGACAGAATTTCTGGGAACTTTAACCTCAAACTTTACATTCAGAGCAAAGCATTTACAGTGAATTATTTTTTCTTGTTTGAAATGCAATACTGAAATTATTTTCCACAGAAGTCTCATTGCCTTGTTTCAGTTCCTAAGTCCAGCAGCTTTTCCAAAGGCTTTTAGTGCAAACTGTCATGGAAACACAACGTTGAATGTCCTTTCTCTGTGGTTGTTCCAGGATATGAAGTTATGATTTTTTTTTTCCTTAGGGACCTTAAAATTTCAGTCCTGATCATGCACAAAAATATTGATTTCATAGTTTCACTGATGTTACATAAGCAATGCTCTCTAAATGCAGGTGGGATGTCCAGGCCTTATGGTTCAGAAATCCTGCACAATAAAAAGCTTGGAGTCCAACAAGTGCCTTAATAAATCCCAATCAACTACCTGTGTAAGTTAATTATTATGAAATTCCCTAGACAAAAATTCATTTTACACCTCAGGAATCCAAATTTTGGGAACAAAGCTGGTTTCATAATGGGTTATACAAAGAGAAAACATCTCCAAAAGGGAATCTCAGGAAGTGTCTCCCTTTTGCTTCCATGACTGTCCTTCAAGGGAGATGAGAGAGCAGTTCTGGTCAGCCTGAGCTTTGCCTCAGGGAGCAGACACAGAACCAACCTTCCCTGCATGGCCAGGCTATTGCTGGCCAAAGGAAATACCCACCTTTTTAGGATAACAAGAACATGCATTGTCCATGGCAGGAGCAGGAAGGCCTGATTCATCTGAACAGCTTCTACAGTTCTCCTCGCCACTGTCTCTGGCTTGAGAGGAGGAAAAAGACTAGGGAACCTGAATAAAGAAAATAAAAAACAAAATAGTTACGTGTGAACCAAGCTCCTTATTTAAGGTGTCACTGTCCAAGTCCTGTTACTGGTTACTGGCCTTCAAACATGCCCAGGACCAGGTCTCTAAGAGGCAGAAAATTCCAGTTCCAGCCAAAAAGCCCGAAGCAGAAAGCCCAGATCCAACCAGCACTACTGGGTTAGCTAAACAGTTAAAAATGTACATGTTGGTGCCCCCAGGGAGAAGTGGCAGACAGTAATCAGAGCCCTGATTCAGGGCTTGTCTTAATTTGAATGCAAACCAATACCAAATGCTGTCTTTTCATGTGATGGTGTTTTTCCTTTTACTCTCTGTTCCTCTTTGCTTGGTTCAAATCCTTGACAGGTGAAAGACAAATATTTTCCTCCATTGCTTTTTAATACCAAACATGCAGCTTTTCCCAGCTCCTGCAATAGCCTGACACTGCAGCTCTTCTTGACTAAGAGAGCACAATCTGTATTAACAGGTTATTTTACCCATTGTAAAAGCCATTAATTGTTCTCTTGGGCAGGAGTAAAAACACACAGGGACAAACAGCTCGCAGTTCTCTCTGCAGCAGTCAGTGTCTCCCCCAGCACAGGCTGCAGGAATATCCCAGCACACTGAGGGAACCAGTCTGATGAGTCCCAGGTGGCCTAAAGTGACCCCCTGTTCCCAGGCAGCCAAATGAGACATCAAATTCTCTTAAGTAAATGAAGCATTAATTAGGAGTGTATTCTGATGATTCATTTAAAATGAGATGCTTTATTCTAGCTCCCCTGGACTGACCTGATTCTCATGCCCTGGAACATCTCTGTGCTGGTGTGGAAGGGCAGGACTGTGGTGGCATTCACTCCAGGACAGTCCAGCAGCCCCAGGGTCAGGCTCTCCATGAAAGCAAAGGATGAGGCTTTGGAGGTGCAATAGTCAATGGCACCAGGGATGGCTGACAAGGCCAGGACAGAGTTCAGGCACACAATGTGCCCATTCTGCAGCTCCAGCATCCTTGGCAGGAATGCTTTGGTGGTCTGAAGAATAAGAGAGAAGAAGAAGAAAAGAAAAGAAAAAAAAGAAGATACGCTCAGCAGTGATACAACAAAACCAACACTGACTGAAAAGAATAAGACCCAGACACAACAAGTCCAAGTGTCCTGTTCATTATGTCAGGAAAGCAGTGGCAGAGGACCTTGCTGCTTTGTCATTTTCTGAGATTCTAAGCGGGCAAAGTCTGTGTAGAAACACAGCAGAAGTCTTTCCTAGCACATATATAAGCAGTACCCCCAGGTATAGGCCATGAACAGAGTGCCTTCTATGCTTAAGAACATTTACAGGATAGTCTTTAACAAGGTGATGAAATCACAAGAAGCTCTTTTTCATTTCTATTGTCTGATTCAAAATGGACTGAGTTTCACAGCTCCTTTCCCTGTAGTCCCACACTCCCCTGATGTTCCCTTCTCATCACCATACAGGAAACTCTGTGAGCTCAGGCTTCCACAAAGACATCAAATGCTTCACTGGAAATCACAATGGGAATAAAGAGCATGAAGTAGTGACTACTACTGAAAAAAAATGACATTTATTTTTGATCTCTTTCCTCTGGCCTTTCCTCTCACATTGTTTTTTCTCTCGTTTTCAGGACAGACTGGTTTGACCAAGCACCCCCTAGAAAGACCTACTGGCTGTAATCTGTCACTCTCCTTCCCAGCTGTTACTACATGAGACACAAGAGTTTATCTCACCCAGAACTGTCCCAGGGTGTTTATGTGCTGGGATTTCAGCAGTGCATCATCGTCGCTGTCCATCAGGCTCTTCCCATGGACCACAGCAGCATTGTTCACCAGGATGGTGATGTCACCCACCTGCAAGAAAAAAAACAAAAAAGCAAATTACTTGTGACAAATGGTATCCCCCCTCACAAATCAGCCATTTCCATTAGAGCTGAATAGCCATTATTGCCCAAATACATCATTATTTTCATAGTTTTTTACATTCTTGCCTATGAGCCTTGCAATCCTTTGGATCACCTCACACAGGCAGCTGGACTTCGTACAATCTTATCTGCATGGTCACCCTAGTTTTTTCCCAATATATTTTTTTTCTCATCAAATACTGAACCACATAATAACAGAACTGTTAAGGCTGGAAAAGACCTTTGAGATCATCAAGTCCAACCCTCAACCCAGCTCCACCACTGTGTTCAGCACTAACTCATGTCCCCAGGTGCCACATCCACATGGTTTTTGAACACTTCAGGGATGGTGCCTCCACTCCTGTTCTGCTGCTTTACAACCCTGTCCATGAAAATGTTTTCACCAATATCCAATCCAAACCCCCCCTGGTGCAACCTGAGGCCGTTTCCTCTCATCCTGTCCCTGTTCCCTGGGAGCAGAGCACAGCCCGACCCCCGCTGGCTGCACCCTCCTGTCAGGGAGCTGTGCAGAGCCACAAGGTCCCTCCTGAGCCTCCTTTTGTTCAGAGTGAACCCCCCCAGCTCCCTCAGCCCCTTCACAAGCGGCGCTGTCCCAGACCTTCTCCCGCACGGCCTTGGCTTGCCGATAGACCTCCTCACGATTTCCCACGTCGCAGATGAAGTAGTGGCACTCAGTGCCCATCATCCTGATCTCCTCTGTGGTCTCCTTCAGGCATTTCTCAGTCCGACCCCACAGGATGATCTGCAGCAAGAAACGTTTGTTAGAGTTGAACTGCTTCTGTTTCATATCTAAAATAATTAAAACATGCTTCTGCCTTCAACAGTTCAATGGAAATCCTTGATGTGTTGTCACTGCCAGGGCTGTTGTTTTGCTTCATTTAAGACAAGCAGTGATTTTCTGTTATATGGGGAGTATCAAGTGGGACCTGTGTCCCACTGCTGATCCTCTCTTTAGAGATTCTTTACAAGCAACACAAGCTAAAACAAAAAAAACAGATCTTAAGCCTAATGTGACTGGTATATGGAACGTTTGGAAACTTTTCTGTATCATGTAATTTCAAATCTCCCCCGGTTTTTGCTATATGGACGTATAGAATGACAAATATATCCTAAAACCACAGACCCTCCTGGATATCTGGTGTTTTCTCTACTTCTTGCCTTACATTTGGAGATAGAATCTGCTCTGCAGTAAATTGTATTTTTTCAGCCTAGTAAGTACTTGCAATGCTGATTGCAGGCTGGTGTCTCAGGTGCATTTCAAACAAGTGTTCATCCTACTACAGACTTCTAAAGTGAGAAATTTCAAGCATGAATTTATTTTGCATCTCCTGTATGCAGGATTTCACTTGCCACTCCCTTTTAACACAGTAAAAATTAAACACTGCTTCTTGTACAAAGAAAATTCTGAATATTCATGGAACAAACATTCAAATAATGGAGCATGGATTTGATTTACAATGAGACATAACTAACCAATCCTATCTGCATTTCTACACCATCAGTGAGGTCAGAAATAGAAATAACTTGAAAAGTTACCAGGTTCATTAACTTTCACCATGGGGCTTTGTACAGTACAATTCTTTCTAGAGAGGCAAAACCATCAAGTTTGAGATGGGGCTTCCACCACTGTCCTTCCAACATTAATCTGCAGCTTAACTATAGTATTTTTTCTGAGTACACAACCTTATTTTCTATTTCTTTTAAGGCTACTGGAAGGAATATAATTTCATCTCTGTTACCTAAGACATCTATGAATGAATTGATCTATCATTCTTGCTCTTCAACTAAGTCTTCTCAGCACTCATCATGTTATAAATGGTGAGTCACAGTTCTGCAAAAAATAAATTACTGAATGGAGCATGTTACTGCAATCAGCTGACTGCTCTGTGACTCTAAGAGCAAGATCCAAAAGAGAAAGAAGAAATGGTTGCTACACTGAAAATGAAAAATTATGGTGCTATTTCCAAGCATGTGTGATCCAGGATTGTAGTTCCTTCTCACACTACTGTGTATTGACTCTGTATTAATCTGACCAATATATTAACTTTTTAATGGTTAAAGATGAGCACACCTAAACTTCAAAGATTAAAGAATCTTTGAGTTTTCCGAAAGCTGAAAGAACAGAAGGAAAAAGGTCTGAATTGCATCACTGTTTATAGCTCAATCCCTGTAATTAACTTAATAACAGCAAGATAAACATGAAATAAATTATGTGTGCAGTATTCTTACCCCACAACAAATCTCTGGCAGGGAGCTTTAACATGCTTATTTTTAAGGACTGGCTAAGCTTATCTCATAACTGGTACTAAAACTAATCTCTGGCAGGGTCAAAGAGCTCTTCAGAATGCTCCAGCAAGGCTCAAATGCAGAAGTACCCAAATGTTTCCTAAACGAGTTACATTTACAATTAATCCCATTTCCATGTCGTTGGCACATCTGTGAACACAAACACACCCAGACTGATAAGATTTATATCAAATTCTCCAGAGCACTAACGAATCTGGTTAACCAGAAACTTCAGAGCATGTATAAATATGCCAGAGCCATTTCATGGGAAATCTTATCTCAGGGGAAGTAATTTTCAAGGAAAAAGCTGTGATCACACTTAAAAACTGTAAGAAAGCATATGGCTGAAATTGCAGCCTGTGCACTGGCCTGGCTTCTAAAGTCTCAACGTATCACCCTTGGCCATCAGGGCTTGGCATCTCCTCAAAGCTTGTAAAACTGATGGCTGTTTACTCACTTCTGATCCCAGGGCTAGACCGAGGAATATTTTTCATGTGTACACTGCAGACTTGAAGGGAAATCAAGAACATGTGAGAAATTTCACAAGCTCTCAGGAAGTATTTACAAAATACTGTTCAGCTGTGAGCACATACACACTTGCTCTCCCTTTCACAACCCACATGGAAAGGGGAGAAAAAACCTCTGGGGAGAGGGGAGGAAAAAACCAGCACAAAATATCAACAGCAAACACCGAGTTTGATGCCCACAGAGTTTTGCCTCTAGGTGAACTTCACCCTCTTTGCAGGGTTGGATTAGTCAACACACACACTAAAAAAATTAAGTGACTTGTTGAAGAGTGATGGAAGGTAGGACAGGAAGAGGAGAGAAAGAGAAATAAGGTGTCAGACAAGGAGAGCGTAAGGCAGGAAACTGCCCTCACATATCTAATACTGCAGTGCTTCACGCTGCTATTGCTAAATAAAAAGTAGACCACTCACTCTTCACTTCAATCTGTTTCAAACACAGCCTCCTATTCCCAGGAGCTGCCACTGATGCATTGAACGTCAGGAAACATACATGGAAGAATAGTTAAGCAAAGGACGACCTGTCAAAGGAACATCTGTCTGTGATGCAACTCTCGGATATAATATTTTTTTATGCCCCAACAGTTTCATTGGGACCTTTAATATCCTATAGGCAAGTCTTGCAAGGTGACCCCGTTAAAATCTGGGCCATCTGGGGAACACAGAATTTGCTGCTTATCCTGCTGACAACATTAATTTCAGCACTGACTTCTTTCCATGAGAAGTTTTTGTGTCTTTGATACTGTCCACACTCAGGTGAAGGCTTCAGCCTGTGTAAGAGAAAGGCAGTAAATATAAAAGACCATTCTTTTGTGAGAGGTCCCAGATGACCCAGTGGGAAGTGAGGGCTCCTGCCGTCATTTCTGCTACTTTTTACAGATGGATAAAACTCAGAACTCAATATAATGTGCTTTTGGTCCAAATTCAAGCTTGACTGCTCCTATGAGATCATATGAGACTTTCAATTTTTCTCTTCCATCTGGCCAGACTGAATTGGCACAGGCTTCCCCCCAGCCTCCCAGGACATCAGATCTTACAGAGAGACAAGTCTGGAGTTGCTGCATTTGTCTCACAGTTGAGGCTTCTGTTGCTCCTGAACTTCTTTAGGGAGGGCTAGGTTTAGTCTTTCTGCATAGGCAATACAGCAGTTTTCTGATGTTTCTGATGGTTTCTGGGTCCTTACTCTCCTACTGCCTCCTGAGCTTTTCTACAAACTCCTCAGTTTGCCCTCCTGCATTCACCCTGTTCTGCAAAATGTGCCATTAGGGATGATCACCCATGCTCTCAATGCTCCTGAACAAACCCTTCTGCTCCTTGTGATGAGCCACTGAGGGCCTGGGGCTGTTTGCTGCTGCCCCGGGAGCTCCAGTTACCCAAACACTTGGCTCTTCACTTCCCTTGGGATGCAACCCCTGGGATCCAGGAGTATTATTCTCTGCTCAGTAAACATCAAGAAAGGCATCACTTCACTTCATCCTGCCCCAGCTGGGATTCGAGGGCTCTGTGCTCAGGAGGAAACCAGAGCTGCCCTTTTGGAAATGGTCCATTTTATTAGGAAGCACGATTTTTCAAATGTAGACATGGGGCTCAGAGTCTGCTCTGTCTCCTCTTTCCTTTCTAAGTGTAAGACTAAATTGGCAATAAGTGTGTCCCAAATGACTCCAACAGACACAGAAGTTTCTGTCTGGACAGAGGAAAATGCGAAGGAATAAGGAGAGGCACCGTGTTCATGATTTCCCAGCTCATCAGGATGCTGCACAGCCACCCTAACTTAGCGATGGACAGAGGAATATTTAATTTGCATTTTGGATAAATTCTTGGACAGGCAGTTTTCCATCCTGGAAAGAATCCAGCCCTTATTTCTTCCCCCCCTTCATCTCTCGCGATCCTCCCCTGCCTGCCCGTCCCTGCTGCAGCAGACACGCTCTCCTTTCACAGAGTTACTGACCAGAAAATTGGCGAGGGCAGGAGCCCGGGGAGGAGGATAATCCCCCTCCAGGGCTTCCTGCCCGCGCTTACCTCGGCCTGACCCCAGGCTGGCAGCAGCCAGGGAGGCAGGTGGAATGGGAAAGCCATCCCTGACACCCCAGGCTGCTGGAGGCAGGATCCTGCCACTGGACACAGGGAGGAAGAGATTTATGATGACGGAGGAACTCTACCCCTCCTCCCCTTGATGAACTTCAAAGTAGGCCAGCGCTGTGACATCACGCTTGGTGCAGATTTTCCCAGGATTTATTCGTGGATTTTTGCAAAACAAACCTCATCTGTCGATCTGGAGTCACAGAGCTCCTTATCTGACCTTAGGAAAATCCTTTCAGCCGGAGGGGCAGGCACTGCATCCTCTGCTCCCAGAGGACTCGTTTAACTCTGGATTTAATCTGCTAATGAGGCCTGCCCCAAGGTCGGAGGGGAGTCAGAGGGAAGAGTTGTGCTGCTGTTGGACTAAGGCAAGGCTGTCTAACACAGGCCTGCACTGGCTTCGTGCCAAAAGCCCCAGTGCTGACTGCAGGGCCAAAGCCTGACTTTCACCATAACACAAGAAGAGTTATGCTTCTGACCACCGCAAAATCAGATAAAGCCACTAATTTATATAAACTGCTCTCGATGAAGCTGCTATCAACCGCAATATAAACATGAGATCAATGCTTCCAGAGACTGAAGGATATTACTGGTGCAGGACACAAGGGCAGAGCGAACTTTGCATCATTTACAAGGCTAGTTAACTTGTTCAGTCTGATTTTATTGCTAGCATGATTCAAAAACAGCAGCAAAGGAATGTTGCCCTTTTACATCGTCGATTACTTTGGCACTGTATCTTCAGCAAACCCCTGTGCTAGAATTTCTGTCTCCAGTGAGCTGGAGCAGTACTGGAAAGGTGTCCTACCACACCAGACCAATCTGCTATTTCTAGACACTCCCCTTGGGTTATCTGGGTTGTATTTGAGTAAAGAATTGTTCACTCTTGGTCTTTTACAGCACAAGGTGTAAAGGTTGTGATTAGCAGATATAACTTCCATTCTGAAAGTTTCTCCATTTTACGATTCATGAAGCAATTCTCTGATATAATCTGAAGACACTGAAAGATTAAAGTGTTGCAGAGAGACACGAATGCCCTTCCTGCCTGATCGCATTATTGCTGCCTCCACAAATCAACCACAACTCCCAGCCCCAGATCAGCAGAGATAGGAAGTAGTTGGTAGGTCAACACATTTCATTCCCCCTTTCAACCTCCTTCCTAGTCCAGTGGAACAAAAGTTGCTCTGTGTGAGCTGGTATCTGTAATTGCACAGACCTTTGTTCAAACACAGAAAAGCCTTTCTGCGCCCAACACTCAGAGTTCCTGCATACTTTTAGGAAGTACAAAGTGTAGATAATCCACTGAAGTATGCCAGTCTTATCCCCCTATATTTACAAAGCCTGGTACTACTAACTCACAGTCTGTCCTCCGAAAAAATGCATTCCAGTGTGTCCCATAATCCTGGCAGAGTTTTGCATACCGTGAGAAAGGGAAGCTAAATCCCACAGCCTCAAAAGCTCCAGTCTTTTGCCTGTCAATGGCAGAAGGGTTTTCTCCTCCACCCCTTCCCCTCTCTTGGCCCCAGGCAAAGGCAGACAAGTTCTTTCAGGAGTTCTCCATGGGAGAGGCAGCTAAAGGCTGATTACTGGAAGATGGAAAGGTGTGGCCCTGCAGTGTGAAAAGCCAATCTTTGCTTTAGAAAGGAAAAAAAAGAACCTTGTGATGCCTGAAGTAGGTCAAAATACTTAACCCAGCCCCTTAGTGACACTTCTGTAAAGGTAAGCAAACAAAACAGACCAGTGGTGAATTTCTCTGTTCCCACAGCGAATATCAAAGCTGCAAAGGACAGGTATGAGAAAGGTTGCAGATTAACTCAAGAGAGTAAGGCTATGTATCCATTTTACACACAAGCTTTTCTAGATTACTATTTAGCAGTTGTAAAGCTTGTAAGAACTGAATTTAAATCCTGCCACCCTGATAAACACAAACCACAGACGTTATTATAAACTGGTTTAAGTCCAGGAGTAACATATAGTAATGAGATTAAAATTTAGGGCTAAAGAGGCTCCAGAAGGAGACTAAAAGAGTGAATTCCAATTCTTTTAGTCTAGAGTCAGAACTTTCATTAGTTTGTAGGTTGACTTAGCACTCAATGGGATTACCATTATTCACCTAAACAACAGTCAATTCCAGTTGTACCCCAGTCATCCTTTTTTCTCTCTGAAAGAAACCAAACAGCACCTAAAAAAATCACAGAGGAGTATGTCAACACCTGCCTGCTGTTCAACAGAGGCCTTCCTTGGAAAGAAAATGTGTGATTTTCCGTGCACACACAGGCATTTAAGACCAGTTTCCCCTAAAGAAGGGAACAAATGCCCACTGTTCTCACAGTCAGGACTATGTAAGGACAGGTGGCCCCATACTGACTTTTTTTTTTTTCCTTTCCAGTGTTTTTTTCCAATTGCTTTCGTCTGCAGCACGAACTGCGACTCCAGACTGCCTTGGGAGCAACTCTTCCCAGCTCTGCTCGGAGCAGCGGAGGAAGGGCAAGGGTGAGGGTTGTTTGCAAGGAGAGGTCAGGCAGGAGTCAGCCTTTACAATCCCACTAACGCTGGGACAGGGTCAAACCGAGTGCACGTTGCAACAAAAAGCACCAAGTGGCCACAAGCTGTCACCCTGGAAGGTCCCTGGAAGCATCTGTGGGGGAAAAAAGGACAGACTTTTAATGGTGAATGTCTTGCCACAGCATGTGTGAGAACTGGCCGCTGCTCCAGGGATGCAAAGCACACAAAGAAATATCCCGCAGTAAAATTCTCTGGCTGCAGAGCAGGAAGAAGTGAGTGGCGTATCTGGGGGTGGGGAGAGGGGTTAGAAAAGTTCTGTGTTTGAGGTAAGGCTTTGGAGACATCCACCAATAGAAATATAATACTCCACCCTGCAAAAATAACTAGTGTGCTGCTGCCGCCTCCGTTTGCTTGGCATGGCGTCCCTATAATCCAGATTCCTATAAAAATGTCCACAGAGATCTCAGGAAATTGTGGGGAGGGTAAATATGCAGGTGCAGAAAGCTCTTTTGCCCTGCAAGCACAGCAGACAAGATGAAGGGATAGAAAGTCAGTAAATAACATTTCAAAGGGGAAGAAGAAATTACTGTGATGGTCTGACGGGACATTTCAGCATCACTGAAGGTTAGCTGTGTGCACATTCTTCTTCCAAAATGCTGCATTATATTTTTACTTATTGCATATAAACTCTCCAGGTAAAGAGCCTGTGGCAGGTTAAATGTTCATGTAAGAGAGTTAAACATTTACTACAATGCAAAGTTATGTCTACCCTGAACAGTAAGTGCTCCTGGAATGCTAAAAAAATCCAAAAGTCAGATTACAATGTTAGGAGAAAAGGATGTGGAATTAAAGAGTGGCTCCAATACAGCATTATTTCACCTGACTGGGTGAAACTGCCCACAAATGGCCTCTTCAAGCAACAATTAACTGAAAAGTCTGCTACTTCTTAACTAACAAATGGAAAAACCTGACATTATAAATGTATGTAAAAGAAGAATTAAAGAGCTAACTCTGGGTGCCAGTCGAAGTGGATTTTTCCTTTCCTTTCTATTTCTGAGATGAATTCTGTAGCAGAGCAGCTTAACCTTGAAATGCTGGGTGGTTTTAACTTCCAGTGGAGAGGGCTGGCCACTGCATCCCCCAGGGACAGCCCTGACTCCCAGGCTAGATCCTGCACTGCTTATAAAAGCAGGAGTTATGCTGCATTACCAGTTTAAAGAATTGTCAGCTTTAATTCACAACACCTTCGGTTTTGCCCTAAGCTAAATCATGATGAGCAATTCACCAGCACTTCACTTATTTTGGGGAATATATAAAAAAATTCTCAACAAGCTCTATAAAAATAAAAAATACAGATTTATCAGTTATTTACATTGAAAAGAAAAACTAGGGAAGGGTTTAAATTTGTTAAGCTGGGAGAAGGTTTGCAACAAAAACAGCCATGGAAACCGAAAGGTGAATAATGTTCCCAATGCTGTCATTATAAACTGCCCTCCAGAAAGGGCTAAAATATGCTCCAGATCATCCATGTGCATAATAGGATGCAGCTCTTGACTGAAAAAAATAACTTCTCCCGTGAGGCTACTGGAGAAGTATTGGAGTTAAAATAGCCTGCCTTAAATTTGTGTATAAACTGAACACCAGCAACTGCTCCAGACAAGCTCCCCTACAAACCTTTCTGTGCCTCCAGAAAAAGAGAACTGCTACCATTTTCAAACCATATAAAAGCTGTCAAAAGGTGCCTTTCTTATACGAATTTTATTCAAAGAAATAAAGGGCACTGCTTAGAAGAAAGCTTCAATATTGAAATGCTTAACTGGTTGCCTATCTTTTCATGTGCTTTTCAAAATGTTATTTTTTAATGGTGACTGTTGCTATGCGACAGGGCAGAATCTCTAAAATCTATTCATGAGTTGTACGAATGGCAGTTTTCAGGACATATTTAACTCTCTCAGTCTATTAAGTCAAAGAAGGAGGATGGGAATCAGAGGACTGTAAGCTCCTAGAGCACAACCTCCCCCCAGGGGTACAGCATGAATTCAAAAGGGTCTTTCACTGATTATACAATTTGTTTCAATACAACATTAAGATAAAGTAGCTATCTTGTTTTCAAAAAATGTGAAAAACAGCACAGCTCTGGTTAAAGAGAATGATACCTAAATGTAGAAACAAAAGTTATATGCATGTTCATTACTTTTACCCAGAAATGATCAAAGCAATTCAAATTCAGATTCTGCCACAATGGAAGTTATTTAAACAAGGGGAGGTTGTCAGGCAGTCACAAATCCAGCTTTAGCCTACTCCTAACCCACAGCTGCCTGAAGTTCCATCCTTTGGATGTGACTGCAGGCTTTTCAGGCCACTGCAATGCAAATTGAAGTTAATTCACTTCAATGTGAACAGAAAATCAATTAAGTTATCACAGAACATGAGACAAACCTGACTTTCCAATAAAATAGACTATATAAAGTAACCTGCTCAGTAACTGATTCAGCTGAGGGGCAGAAATAGAATATTGAGGCACAGTAATTCTCAGCGTGTTCACAAGCACAGCTCTTTGCCTGAAGGGTTCCCTCTCTGCCAGCAGCTTCAGAGCATTGGGGATCTGGAAACTGCTCCAAAAAAGTGTGTGAAATTTAGCCCTAAAAAAACAGGCTTATTTTTGGTTGACTCACATTCACTTTTTGCTTCCACTGAAATGTAAGTGACAAACCCAGCTGAAGTAACGACCTGAAGGACAGCAATCCCCACGTGCAGCAGAGGGAGATCTGGGATGGATTGTCAGTGTTGGAATTGCACTTAGAAACCTTGGATCCTGAAACAAATAACACCACTTGGCCTAAATCTGAGACTCAAAGGCAAACCAAAAGTGTTTTAACTATTTTTACTGATTCCAGTGGCCAAACTAATCTAGCTTCATCCCAAATATATCAGCTCCCTCTGAGATGGATCTTCTTTCAGTCTATAACCAGCATTCTGATTATTTAGTGCATTTACAATTTCAACAGCCTGGAAATGTGTAGTTAATAATTTTATATAATTTATTTTATAAACATCTTTTCAGTGGTTAAGAATTTTCTCTTTTTGTCCCTTTCAAGTCAGTGAGGAAGAGAAACTAAAACCCCTTTATAGATGTAAGATGCTCTTCTAAATGTCTGGTTTTGCACAAATGCTGGACTAAGATGAGACAGTGGCAGTGGTCAAAGGCATCAGGCATGCTCAGTGAGAGCTGTAAACAAGTGCAGTGATGTCAGGAGGAGCTGGCTGACCCACTGCTGAACTCTGGCTCTGAAGGACACGCAAAGTGCCAGATCCCTTTCCCACACATGTGCACACACACACACATCCCCCTCCTACCATCAGAAAAGGTGTCACACAACAATCTGCCACAGCACACATCATCATCATCATCCGAGGAGCCCTTCTGATGGCTAAAGACTTTGCTTTTGAACAGACAAACCTACTTCCATAACCACATCAAATATAAACACAGTGCTCTCCAAGGCCTGGATCACAATCCAATAAGGAGCAGCAGAAAGCTGCAGCATTGCACAACCAGCACATCCCAAACCCAAAATCCAACAGCTCGCTCCAGCGAGGCAGGACTCCTGCATTTCCCAAGGGCCTTGGAAATATTTTGACATAATTCCTGACAGCTCACTGTGGCCAGAGCCAGCCCTGAACTGTTACCATTTGGGAAAGAAGCACTTGTACCAGCTGGATGTCTTTAATATCCCACTTGGAAGCATGACCTCGCCTCCTTAAGGCTGAGTTTGTCCTCACTGGGAAGGTTTTTTAGGAGTTGGGTGCAGGGAATTTGAGGTTGTAAGTCAGCATCAAACCAAGCTGCTGAAAGGGGATGTCAGGATTTTCCATTCCCTCTCCACCAAGCTTCACCCAGGGAAGTGCTGATCACAGACAAGCTGTCTGTGTTTACTGCCAGCAAGGAGACTGAAATGACAGATCGAAGACAAACACTAATTTAATGTTCATGTAGAAAACATCTGACTGCCCACTGTTACTGCCGATCCATTCTGTTGAAGAGCATGGCAAGATGAACTGCTCAGTGTCTTTTCACTTCCATAATTTAGGCCTGGTATAATGGAATTTTTTCTTGAGGTCCAGTAAAAAGATTAGCTAAGAATTTCTGCTTTCAGGTAAAATGGTGCAAGTTTGTCAGCTCTTCAGACACAAAGAAAATCTTGGGTGTACCTGGTGATTCAAAGGGCAAACAGAACAAACACCAATTCTAAGCACATGAAAGATCACGGCTGTTTGAGTGGTGACTCCTGTGTTCTAAACGTAGCCCTGGCCATAAAGGAGACATTTTCTCCTTAGTGAAGCTTCTAAGAAACACTCAAGTAAGATCTTCAGTGTCTGAAATTTGATTTTCTGATACAGGCCAGCACTCACAGAAGTTTCCACAGCCGGATTCTAGTCCAGGACTTACTGGGAAAGAGGACCTGCCAAAATGACAAAGAAACACCTGTGCTGCCCAAGAGGAGGGAAGATGACTGAATGAAAGGTCAAGTTTGAACTCCATTCTTATTTTAAATGGCTCTTTCACTGAGATAAGGGAAGAAACATACTATTAGCCAGGTCACACCAACTGCCACCCCACCTTTATACAGACTTTCTAATCTGCAGCTAAAACTGTGTCATACTACAAGATAATCACAGACAGAGTCTTTCCAGGCATCATTTTTATACCACCTCAAAATATGATGTCAATATTAAAATATGGTGTCAATATTAAAATATGGTGTCAATATTAAAATATGTATAATTTTATGTTAGTGAAGTGCACTCAGAGGTACAACTGAGTGGTTTAAAAACTAAGAGCCAGATTTACCTCACAGGCACACACCTAAAGCACAACTGATTCAGCAGAGGGGCATTTGTGCTTTCAAACATGATTTTATTGCCATCAATGGAGCACTGACACATTTGCTCAGGCAGTGTAAGACAACAGAAATCCCTATGTTAACCAAAACAAATAAGCTCTGCAGCACAGCAGTCAATAAATTGTAATTAAGAAGGTGGCAACATAAGGGTGGCTGTCCACAAAATCCCATTGTAATTATGCATAGTTTACGGCTAAGCTAATGGGATGAACAATTTAAATTAATTACAAACTCTGCCAAGGTACCCATCTATTCCCAAGTCTATTAATTAGAATCAATTTAATCCCCACTGGGATAAAGGTCAAACAACATGTATTTGACCCTTTTCTCCTGGCGTCAGTGTTATCAGCCAATGGATCTGGCAGTGCCTGGGTCTGACTTGTTCAACTCTTCATGATGTTGACAGGATGCTTTGAAGAACAGAGTCTGGACCCAGCTAAAAAAATCTCTAATAATTTCTGCTTTATATTGCTGATAAGCATAGGTTTAAAAACGCCAGAGCTTGTTCTCTCTCGGTGGTCAGCTCTGAGGCTGCTGTTCTCGGTCATGAAGAGTTTTGCTTTTCAGTCTCCCTTTCCTGCAGAAAACCTTGAAGCAGAAATTGTGGTAGATTTGTGTCTTCAGTTTGGGACAGGGAGCAAAGTGAAAGTGAACATTAAACACTAACTAGCATTTGTTAGTGGGTTTTAAAACAAACACTCAAACTTATTCTCGATACTTAAAACTCAAATACTCAATGATCGTTAGCTGACATTTTCAAACTGCCCAGAAGGAAAGATACCAAATTTCTAGACCCTTGCCCTTGCCTTGTAATTTTATGGGAAGGAAATCAAAAGAGCTGTCACCTTTCTTCTTCTCCCCATCTCTCTTGTAGAATTAATTAACCAGCTGCTTCTGTGAACTTCATCATTATAATCTATTTGTCCTATTTTTTTCTAATTGCCTTAATACTTTCATTCCTGTCAGGTTACTGTCAGGCCAAGTTCCTGGTCTTTGCTCTGGCAGTTTGATGTAAAATCAGACAGTTCCTGATATGCCAACTTTGAATGTTGCTCATACCTTTGAAAAATAGAATTCAGAGTTTACTCAGAGTTACCTAAGTTCTTCCTTTGTAATTTTAGTATTCACTGCATAGTATCACCCTAATAAAGCAGGGTTTCCACAGCAGCCTCAAGAATAATAAAATCTTTGATTCCTTTAAAATGTTTTAGTCACATGCTTAGGACTTGTGTGCATGGATTATGGTCACTCTTAAAGCAAATTGCTATGCCTGGCTAATTAAATTAGCCATTAGCTCAACAGCATGTTTGATTCTTTTATAATGCAGTAAAAACTACCTACAGTGCTTCAAATGAAAACAGTTCTACAAATCTGAGATGTTTTCCTAGCCTGTGCCAGAGCCATGACATAAATGCAACATAAATACACAGCAGCACTTTTACAAGTCACTGTAGGTGATGAAACGACGCAAATAAAATAGGGATGAATCCCTTCAGATAAGTGGCATGAAATCATAGCCCAAAACCTCTCCATCAGCCCTGAAGTTCAGAAAACCCACCTTTTTCCTCCCTGTGGTACAAATAAGACTGAGAATCATGGAATCAGACCACGGTTGACGCTCTGGAGCTCTGCATGTGCTCTGGTCCAACCCCCTGCTCAAGATCAAACACCTTATCTACTGCTTTGACGCACTCAGCTCATTTTGAATTTCACTGCCTCCTCCTCCAGCTTGCCAGATCTGAGCCTCTGTTTTCACTTTCAAGGCATTCACTTTCACTCTACCCATACTCTCATCACCTTTTATTTAGCATCAAGTCTTCTACTGCAGCCTTTACCTCCCAGCATTAGTTTTTCAAACAACCTGTCTGTTTTCTACCACACTTCCTGCACCTCTCTAAACATTCTTCAAAACTCTTTACAGCTGCTTTTCAAACCCCACCTTAAAACTTCCATGGCTGTGATGCCTCCCCCAAAACTTTAAATTGGCTCAGCGAGTGGTGCTGCAGTCTCTGGCTTTAATCAGCAGAGAGCTCTGTGTTGGTACTCATCGTCGCCTTTTGGTTTTTATCTCCACTGTCACATTTATTTATTTTATCCCTGCCAACCCCGAGGCCAGCATCATCTGTTGCTGTTGTTCTTATAGAGCACATTTAGCATCTTTATGCTAAACAGTTTTTGGTGTGAAGTCAGTTTTTGAGGCACTGCAATGACATTAATATATAACCTCATCTTTAAAACGTTAAGATTTTTTTACAGCTTTGGCACAGTCCTTGTATTCAGCGGGAAGCCTCATTTAACTGCCTTGATGCCAGACCTTCAGCATGTTAAAAAGTGCTGGATCTTGGTGTGCCAACACAGCATGGTCTCATTGGGACAATATTTTCTCATGACATCACCGTCTCTTGATGGGAGATGACAAGACTGTAACTCTGCAAGTCACACTTCTTGTTAACGTTATTCGTTCTCCTTACAACGTACCCAGCAACAAAAGACAGGTATGGCCCAAACTCGAAGTTAAAACAGCTCCAGCCCAAGCTGCTTCACAGAGACCAAAGAGCTGAGAGCTGATAAATTCTGGTGGTGCCTGCCAGGCAGAGACACTTATTCAGCACGTTATTCCAACTGCTGGCCTTGGCACCAGCAGCCAGCACAGGCTTCATGCCATCGCAGCCTGGGACTCCAAACAAGGGCTCTTCTGCCCATCCTTAAATCCAATCAACAAAGTAGGGAGCTGCCAACAGGAAGCCATTAAATAAAGCTGCCATCAGGATGTAATCTTTGGAGAAATAAAGCCTTTCTGGAGACCAAAAAGCCACCCAATCAGATCTGTGCTCTCATGGTTTACCAGAAGTTTCAAATTAATGTATTATTTTGCGTGACATAGAAAAACATTCACTCCCCAGCTCCTCTCATGTACTTCTGGTGGCTGATAAGTTGTGACACGCTCTAATAGTTCACTGTAAGATTAAGTGCTTAAATTTAAGGAAGATTAAAGTAACCATCATTTCACATATCCCTGAAGCTTCTGCATTCCTATGGTGGTTTCTTTCTAACCACACACACAACAGGAGAGATTAATCACTTACAACCTCATATTTGCACTACAGGTAAATATTCTCATTACTAAAATATCTACAGCATAGAAAATGCGCACTTTTCTTTTAGATTACATTCACACAATGTCAGTGGGCCTTTTCCAAATGGTCACTTACATTTTGCATTTCAAAATGACTGCACAGAAATCCATTAGACATATGGTGTGTAGCTGTATGTCAGTGTGGTACACCACAGGGCAGGAAAAGAATTCAGAATGGGGCCAGATGCTCACCTGGCAACAGTTTCTTAGCACTGAAATCTAAACATATATATATAAATTTTACAGTGAGCCTTTTAAAACCAGGCCACCTTAAATGTAGTGCACCACACTGGCATATTGCACTGGGTAATGCACATCAGAACTGTGTCCATTTCTTTTATAAATGTAATTTTAAAGGCTTTCTGATATCATTATGTTAGGTCATGATGCCTGTTAAAAATAAGAACATGGTGATTAATCAGATTCTGAGGAAAATCAGGTCCTCTCAGCTCTGAAAGCGTGTCATTTTAAACCAGCTCCTTCCTTCTATCAGGACTAATGTTCTCTGGGGTGGCCAGATCAGGTCTAGTCATGTTCTGAGCTGAGAAGGAATGAATGTGTCAGAAATCAGTTATTACTTGCAGAACAAAAGTGTCTCCTTGACAACTGGCCCAGCAGAGTGGATTTTAAAGCTGACAGCAGCAGAAGGGCTTGCTGAGGTTCCTGCAGGGATCTCGTGCCTTCCCATCCCTTCCCCACTCCCCCAGCACATGGTCAGGAATTACACAGCTCTGTACATTACAAAAGAGAGGTTTCCAGGTTTGGAATGCTACAGCCCACCTGGAAAAAGTCTGGGGAAATTCCCAGTCCCCTGCACCAGGAATTTGATACCAGACAAGAGACAGTCTCTAGAACAGTTTAGCAAGACTCTTCTAGAGGTTCTGAAAGTGCAACCAGAGATGAATATTTGAGTGTGACTGATATTTTAAGACATTTTGGAATAAGAACTCTTACTGAATCCATGGGAGACACTCACAGCTTGTGTTCTGCACCTCAAAAGAAGGTCACAGCTCTGAAGCAGCAGCAGTGCCTGTCTCTTGCCCTCACTTCAGGAGATTGGTATTAATTTAACATCCAGCTCTAGTCACAGTGCAGTTAATCCTTGATCATACAGCATTGGTATGTGTTACAAAGAAGCTTTTAGAAGGTATATATTCACACAAATCAGGACAATAATACATGGGTCATTCACTTAAGAGTTGGATTCAATGATCCTTGTGGGGTCCCTTCCAACTCAGAGTATTCTGTGAAATCTGTGAGATAATATGTCAACGTGATTCATAAAGACCAAAGTGAAATATTCACAGACCTACAGAGGCAGTCTGTGTGGGAGGAGCGTGCCATTGATAAACTCATCTCAAAACTTGCCAGATTTTCCATTACTGGGAATACAAGGCTAAATTCTAAGACCCGATACCATTTCTTTACATAACCTCTCTCCAGCCTAAACACAAAATAGCCTCAAATCTCACTCAGCTAAACCCCTCCAATTATTCAAGGCTTTCAAGCACTTGTAATTCCTCTGAGGTTTTCAGTTCTGTTGGAGAAGGTGAAACACTGAGGGAAACTCCAGGTTCCAGCAGCAGTGTGGGTTTGCACAGCTCTCATCCATCCCTTCCTTGGTGCTACTTCCTCCCTCAACTTCTTCCCATCCCAACTGTCACTGAACTGAAAGAGGACAACCAAACGACAAGAAATCTTCCAAAATGAGGTCTGACTTTGAAAAATACTGATGGAAAGAACAGTTGAGATTTCAGGGTTGTTGGGTTTTTTTGGAAAGGCCCAAGAAACTCTTCCAAAGTCACTGTCAGATAAACAAGAATACTGAATTATACACTAGAGATGGGGAATCTGTTTCTGTCCTATCATTAACATATTTGTCAGTTATTTTTACTGGGTTTTGTTGACCTTTAACAATGCACAATGCCTAAGAACTGAGCATCCCTTTCCTGTTCAATCACACCTCAAATCAGATAATCTGCAAACAAAGTAAACTAAAATGACAAGGAAAGTTTTTAGAGATCAGGGTTTTCTAAAAAAAAAGCCTAACAAAGAGCAAGACATACAAAAGACATAGGAATTAAAACTTCTTCATTAGAGACCATCAAAACCAGGGCTGACAACTTCCTGGCAAAGGCTCTATAATGAAACTTCTGTAGGAAAAGCAAATGGCTCTGAGGAAACCAGGCACAGTTTCCCACTCGACTGAGCAGTGAATGAACCCATTCAGGCCCTACACCCCCTGACTGCTCACATCTGCACAGGGCTGTTCTCCAACACAAGAAATACTGTTCAAAGGGGCCAATATGAACTGGATTATACAGTACAGTCTTTGCAAAACACTGTTAGGCTTTGGAAGTGGATTTTTATTTCATAGGCATTAAATCATAAACTCATAAAAGTCTCTCCTTCTCCCATTTCATTAACACAGACGTTTTCTGCCATTTTGGCTCACCAGAGTATCAACAGCTATGAGCCTTGACAGAGCTACCAGTGTGTGAGAGCGAGGCAGAGGTGATGCCTCATTGACCAAATACTTTTAAGGTACAGTCAAATTCTCAAGAGTTAAAGCAAGCAACAGTGAGCATTTTGAATTTTGCTAGCAGCCAAGGAGGGACTGAAGGCAGAAAGTTAATTTCTCCAGCAATTCAGCCACAGCAAAGTAGCTTCTCAGCCAGCACTTATGAATCTGGACACATCTCTGGGAAGTTGGATTACAACACTTGAGCACTTCCGGAGAAAAGTCAGTGCTGTTCATCCCTCATAATAACACTAACATGTCCTGGATCATCTGTAACCACTTCATCCCTGTGTACAGCTCATTTACATGCTCTTGGCTTCTTGCAGAAGTGCTCCAGGAAGCATTTCAATACACAGTGCCTCCCAGGACCAAGTAGTTCTTGACAACTACTTGAAATTACAAATGGAGTATGGATCCTTTGGCCTCTCAGTGTACACCTGAACAGGAATGATCTGATGATTAAAGTCTCTCATTGCCTAAAAATTGCTGGCAGTCTTAATTGAAAAAACAGAACATACAGTTCTGAAACTGCAAGAAGAACTGGCACTGCTTTGTGCCATTATTGGCCATTTCTTTGGAGAGGCCAATGAACCTTTTTTCTGTGAGAAAAGAAACATCACTTGAGAAGGAAATATCTCCTCGACAGTTATCTGTCAATGTCAGATTTGAGGCACAATGGCAGAGCAATAGGGACAAAGAATGGGAATCAGGATGGATTTACAAAATCACGCCTAAGAGACTTCCATTCCATTACCTTGAGAATTTTAGTCTCCATGCTCATCAATCAAGCACAAGACATTGTATTTCCATTTGCATAAACCCTTTTGGGATTTATTTCTTGTCATCTTCATAGCTTTAAATGCAAGACCAAATTTTACAGTAGAGGAGTTGCAGATGTGGCAATTCATAATCTTGTGAAATAGAACATTTACCACCTTGCTTGAAAACGGCTCCGATACATCTCACTTGTGAGCAACAAAACCAGCCTCTGAAACTGAGTGCAAGATGAAATCCCATCCAGTCTAATTACCAGAGAAGTTTCATATCCTCACAGTCCCAACTAACTTATCTTTCTGAAGATTCTAATCTCAAAAATATGGTTATATATCGCCGCCTACCTCCAAAACCCCGCCACTATGTCTGTGTGCGCAGGCGCTGGGAGCTCCTGGTCAGGACACACTGCACACCCTCCACCAGAACCTGAGCCCGTGCCACTGCTGCCAAGCACCTCCATGGCACGCTGGGCCTGGCCCCAGAATTCCACACCTTTGCTGGGAGCCTTTTTCTAAACATGGAATATGGTGACTGCACCATCTGATGATCAGAATCGGTTGTAAGTTATTTATTACGATCAATAATTCAAGCTTTGCATATTATTGTGAGACAGTCAGCAGTGTAAAATGAGAAAAACAGTCAATTTTCATAAGCCTTATCAAAAGGTGACTTGCTAGACACTGCAAGCCTTTTCCATTTCGTTTCGATTGTCAAAGGCAAAGCGTAGAATTGAAGAGGAGTGCCAAGGAGAAGGTTGTGCATGGTACATGGCACCTGAATAAAATCCACAAATTTAGGGTTGAGCACAGAAGCAGGAAAGAAATGAAATCTCATAGCAAAGGGAATGGAAAGTACCATGTGTATTAAAACTGCTAAGGAGAGTAAGCCAACTTTGGTGCTCTCGCCACAGGCTGACAGGCAGTGCCACTGCCAGGGGATCAGAACTTCCTGAGTGCCACATATGACTGACTGGACACCAGGAAAAGAAAATCTAATTCAAATTGAGTCAATGCAAAGACTTAAACACCTTGGTGATGGCACATGAAAACATCCCAAAAGGCAAACCACCCCAAAGTTCTAACCAGTAACTATCAACACAGAGCGTTTCAGAACATCATAGGAGACAAGTAGAAAGGTTCCTAATAATTCTTCTCATGTATTCTTTCCTTGTACAATACATAGAGATTTTTGTAGATAGGACATACAGCTAGAATACAGGCTGTGTCTGTTTACAGTAATTCCATCTGCAGCTCTCTCTGCTTTTGGCCCCTGTCCCCTGGTTCCTCAGGGCCATTGTTCAGCTCCCAGCTCAACTGCAGCAAAACAGCTCTTAAATGCACTGTAGAAATGGTAGCACTTTAACGCCAGAGCTCAGCATAGCAACCAGCCACTCTAAATAAATAAATAATGCAGCTGGTATTCCAACAGATAATATAAATACACTTTCAGCAAATTTCTTGGGTCCAAAGGTCATTCAACTTGTTTGCTCTGACTCCCAGAATGTGTAAATCTCAACATGATGTTTAAACACAAACACAGACAAACATCAAAGTTCAATGCTGACATATTTTACACCTCGGAGTTACATGCCAGAATAGCTCTGTACCACACAGAGAAAACTGTAATGCATGTGTAAGGAAGTGACAAAACACTATCCTGAACTAAATCCAAATTTTTTTCTTTAAATAGCCTCTCATTCTGTATTTTTCCTCTTCTTTCTTCTCTATTTACTCTCATTCATCCTCTCACACAGAGTATTTCCACAGCTGTCTAATTTCACCAGTCCTCCCCTTAATTACCAATAAAAGGAGAGATGAAACTTTGCATCCCAAGACTCATTTCAAGGATGTGTGTTTCTGTATCCCTGACTGATCCACACACAGGGACATACCTGTACTTACAAAACCACAACGTTTCAAGGTAAACCACCAGCTCCTGAGCGAGAGAATGGACCCACCAGCTACACTGGCACTTCTGGGCTGCTCCACAGTCCAGCCACTCTCAGCCTTTCTTCTAAAGGAAATGTGCAAATAATCCCACAGCTGCCACGAAAGCTGTGCTCCTGTTGCCAGGTTCTCATTCATCCTCCCTCTGAACAGCTCTGGGCTTTCCAAAATTGAAATACAAGGGACCTCAGGACGCACAATAAATTAATTTCACAAATGGAAACCTACCAGGGTGAAAGGGAACACTTCTCCCCACTGTCCCACAGCCACCTGCCCCTCTCCCCTGGGGTGATACGCCTGGACATGATTCTGATCGATGAGGGCTCACTGTACATGATCCCCACGCCCAGCAGTGCCAGGAAGCAGCCCAGGAAACAGCAATGAAGTGAGCACTGGCTCCATGCACAGGAATCGCTCAGCTCTCCTTCCCCTGCCACAGGAAACCTGGGCTGAGGCGAAAACCTCTCCTTTGTCAGCAGAGGGGGATTCACGAGGGGGACCTTTCCTTTCTCACAATCGCGTTTTCGCGGATGGGATGGGGAAAGGCAGGATGCAGGGAAGGAGGAGCGGGCAACTTCTGCAATGTAACTGATACCATGACTCGGTTCTGCAAAATGAGAGCCTCTCTCACCTTTTCCAAGGGATCCCGCCTAGAGGTGGGGGAACAGGGCTCCCTGGCAGAGCAGCAGGTGGGCGCTCCCCCTCCCCTCCCTGCTCACCTTCCTGGCTCCTCTCCTGGCGAATTCCCGGGCCAGGTGCCGGCCGATGCCTCGGCCCCCGCCGGTGACCAGCACGTTCTCCCGGGACAGGTCTCGCAGCCGGGGCGGCAGCACCAGGCACACGGCAGCTTTCACCATCAGGTACAGCATCTGCACCGGGAACAGCAGCAGCGCGCCCAGCCGCTTCCAGATCATCCTCTTCTCCCAGGCAAAGTTCTCTTCCAAACCTCCACAAAACCAAGGTGACAGAGAAAGAAAAGCAATACCCTTCATGCACCCCCAGATGGGTGACAAGTCTTCAACCCCCTTCCAAAACTTGGGGGCAAGAGGTTCTTGGACTGGAAAAATCCTTCTCTCCCCCTAAAAAAAATGAGGGTAGGAGTAAAGTAGTGCAGAAGACCAAGTCACTCTCCTGTTTCTTGATCGGTGTCCTCTGGGATTGTCACACGCAGGTAAAACAGCTTCCTTGCTTTTCAGCTGGAGAGCTTTTTTCCAATTAAGAGAGGAAAAAAAAAAAAAGTAGAATTAAAAGTAATGATACATCCCTCCGCTGCAAAGACCCACATAAAAATCCAGTATCCAAACGAAAGGCTTTTATATGTAGAAAAATAATATCAAGCAGCCTATGTCTCCAAATTTCAGCCTGCAGTGCCTTCCGGGCAGCTCATTTCTATTCTTAGACTCAGGAAATTGCTTAAATAAGACAGAATTGCCAGGACCTTCTTTTTAAGAAAGGCTCTATTCAGGGTGAGATCGTTGTTTTTGTTTTAGTATCTATAAATATCTATAGACGTTCTGTCCTGAGCCAGTTGCAAAGGTTGAGCCGGTCACTGCCTCTCTCTGCCCCCTCTCCCGGTTTTTTCCCTTGGAGCGTCTGATCACAGAGCAGGAATTACGCCGTGCACTAGTTCAGCTCTGGCTCTTACTCATTTCTGCCTATTGCTGTCTCTGCCGCTCAGGGCCGCGGCGCTGGGGAGGTTTTATACCCCATTAATCCTGATTGACAGTTAAAGTGTCGGGGCGATTTCACTACTGTTCCTGGGAGTGGCTGCTGCTCTGCCCTCCCCCGCCGGCCGCCGCCGCGCCACGAACTCGCTGCGGCTCGGCGGGGCTGCCAGCGCGGCCAGCAGGGCCACCTGCGGGTACCTCGGGCCACCTGCGGGCACCCCGGGCTTGCTGCGGCCAGCAGGGCCACCTGCGGGTACCCCGGGTCTGCTGCAGGCACCCCAGCCTTGCTGCAGCCAGCAGAGCCACCTGCAGCCACCCTGGGCATGCTGTGGCTACCTGCGGGCACCCTGGGCATGCTGTGAGCACACTGGGCTCGCTGCAGGCGTGCTGGGCATCCTGCAGGTACCCTGGGCCACCTGCAAGCATGGGGGGCAAGCTGCAGGCACACTGGGCTTGCTGTGGGCACGCTGGGCTGATGCCATGCTGGACTTGTTGCGTGCCACACTGGCTTCCTACCGTGCTGGGCTAGCTGTGTGCCACGCTGGGCTCGCTCCATGTTGCCCTGGGCTCTCTTGTGCTGCCTTGGGCTCACTGCATGCCACACTGGGCTTGTGCCACACTGTGCTTGTGCCACACTGGGCTCGTGCCACACTGGGCTCGTGCCATGCTGGGCTCTCTGCAGGAACTGAAGTGCTCTGTCACCAAGGCAGGCAGCCCCTGCCTCCTCCCTCACCTACAGGCACCAGAAAGGTCCCTGGGCTGACCTGAGCCCTGGGAAAAGCAGGTCCAGGAAGAATCAGGGCTAAGGTTGGGTTCAGGGGAGCCATCTCTGCCACAGGGAGCTGCCAAGATCAGCTGGTGTGTGGAGGGCAAAGCTGTGTGCAGCTCTAGACTGCCAGCTGAACCCAGACTAGGCTGATAATCATCAATATCTGGTACCACTGCAGCAGTGTTTTTCTGGATAACAAGACACCTCATGGATTGTCCATGCTGGAAGATGCTTGCATTGCTGAAAAGTGGGGATTTAGCAGTGGGCAGTGAAAAAGGCAGGCTCTGAATGACAGAGGGAGACTCACTCTTCAAAAAAGGGTGGTTTCTTCCATGACTTTTTTGTCTGGTGATAAGGACATACCCATAACCCGCAGCATTTCAAGCTCTGTTGTAATAGAGGAAAGGGCAAAGTGTGTAACAGCAGGTTCAAATCCTGGCTGTTTCCACTGTCAAGCATTAGACAGGTAAGTTATGAGTTCAGTTCTACAGATTAAGCTTTTCTGAGGAGGCTGTAACTGCACATTCATGCCCAGCCAGGAGCTGTGGCAGCAATCAGAAATAACCTAAAATGCAAAGCTTTGAGAATATCAAAAGATCTCAAGGATATCAAACCTCACAGTGTTATCTTTGCAGCTGGGCTAGAAAGAAAATTGGGGTTTATATCTGCAGGTATCACTAGGATTCAGCAAAATGAATCCAGTCCACAAGTTCACTCAGGTCTGGAGCCAGGTGCACTATCCTGGGAAGCCATCTAGAGGTAAATACTGGAATTAAGGGAAAATTGCACTTAAAAACGTTCTCAAAACTTCTTCACATCTCTAGTTACTAAAACACCACCTCAATGGATGTTTGAATCTAAGCATCTGTGAGAGAGAGGTGATTTTGGACGCTGAATCCCTTTAAAAATGAACTCACTTTTCTTCTTTGGAATCCAACAGGTATTTTTGAAAGCAGACATTCAAAGTGGCCATGTGGGAACAGAGTGTTAAGGGGTTTTTCTGTTGGCAAACAGAAGAGCAGCCAAGTTTCTGGTGCCCCTTCCCCCCAACTCAACAGCTGTATCACACATAGACTTTTTTAATAAAAAATTGAAAAATAGTTAAATCCTTTAATTTCAGCTCTGTTAAAAGTTCCACAAAAGTTTTAAGGGAGGGAAAAAAGGAAACAAAATTGAGAAAAGAAACTTGCAGAGTTTTTACCTTTAACTGCCAGGTTACCTCATATGAAATAAGCCATATGACTGTCACTGCATAATCACAAAGTGTCAGGAGAGAGGATTTTGAAGAGAAGATGAAGTATCCTAACTGGAAACTGTCTGTACACACTGTGAGAATCTAGGAGTGTTCCCTAACTCAGCTGTGTCTGAAACAAGCAGAGAATTTCCATGGCCTGTTGGCAGCCTTTAGCACCTTGGTGTGTTTTTACAGTAATACCTCTAGAAATGCAGCTCGGGGAGGCACCTGGCATTAGAATTTTCCTCTCAGTCCAACAGCTCTGGAGGGGAGAGAGAAATTACCCAGAGAACCCAGTGGCTGGCTTAAAGAGGAATGACTCAGTGTCTGGACTGGGAACAAATATAACAACTTTCTGCTACGGAAAAAGGAGCAGTGTAGAAAATGAAAGGATATTAACTCCACAGAAGTATATTTGGTTTTTTGATTCCTGAGTTCAGTCTTTTTATGCTTAAAGCACCACAGACACTGATCCCTTAAGTTTCAGCTTTCTTATTTTTTAGATTCTGTGCTGCCTAGGTGTGTAGCTCTGAGCTTCATGTTAAGTGTTAGCAAGTTCTCTTCACAGGGCACTTAGACAAAACAATCCTTGTCCAGCTTCAGACCAAGGACACCGTTACAAGCTTCAGGCCCAAAAAGCATAAACAACGGGGAAATGAAGAGAACAAACAAGGAGGATGGGACTTCATGACCTGAAGCTGTAATTGGACAATTAACCCCAAAATATAAATGGACCAAAACTTATAAAAGTGTAAAAACTCGTGACTTGGATCCATCTTGGATCCATCCTGGGTGTAGCCCTGGCCAGGCTCTTGCACTGCCCAAGGTGTATCCTGTTAAGGCCTTTCAGTAAATTCCTACTTTATTCTTTCAACTCTGTCTAGTCTCTGTTCCAGGCCAGCCTCTCTTGGCATCAACACATTTAAAATAGAAAACTCATCAATATTGCACAGTTAACTTGTTTAGATTTAAAAGACAATTCATTATTAATGTAAAACATTTGCATTCCCCCTTTGAAACCAGGGGAAAGGAGTAATCTTATGAGCATTTATTTCATATATCTATTTCCAGCTTGAATAACAATCTGTGTCTGAAGTGATTTTTTTATTCATTATGATTTGACCTATGTACAAAGTTGCTACTAAATTTTGATTGGGATTTCAAAGACACTTCTAGGTGTACAACATTTTCTTAACCTGCTCTTCAAATTTCATTTAAGTATGAACTATTTTACTTCTTTACTGCTTTAGATTTACCTTGAAGCAGTGGAAAGTAGTAGATGCTACACTGTACAAACCTACAAAAACAAGAAGCAAAAGCAGATTTATAGTAAAACTGAAGTTATTGCATCTTGCATGTAGTAAATAAAAACTGTATGCAAGTTACTTTAAAATTCACTAATTCAACCAGAACATCAAGTAGCTTTAAATACTACACATACTATATGTGAGAGCATTAGAACTTTAGAGGTGTTGTCCCTTTTAATTGTAGTTCTACTCTGAAAAGGAAAAAAAAAAAAGGAATATTATGGTATTTCATCTGATTGTTGTACAGCAACCACTGCACTTTTTCTTGGCAAGAGGTCTTTTTCCAAGCTGTCACCTTTAGAAAACAAACATGAACTTTTATTCACAAAATGCATCTCTGTTAATGAGACTCCCTGAAGTACACTTTCATATAGGGCTGATATCCAAAGTGTTGTCAATACTGCAGGTCCAAATGGACACTCAGCACATACCTTTGTGAGGGTGACGAGGATGTGTCACATCACAGCAGTTCTCGCCAATTATTAGTCCAAAGTTGTCCCAAAGTGAATCCTGTCCATGTTTCCACTCAGAAGTCCTAAACCAGTGCCCTGAAATATTCCATAAACAGTCCTGTTAATTCTGTGAAATTGCATAACCTTCAGAATTAATTTTGCATTTTCAGCAGTGGTTTCCTACACAGGCACACACAACAAAGCGTAATCTGAAAAAGCAACCAACACAACACCTTTTTTAAGGCATTTTTATGGCACTTTTAACTATGTTTTATTCCAGTTTATGAGAGCAAGAAGGTAGTCAGGCTGTCTGGTGCACAGTGGGATTCTTCAGGTGGTCCTGTGCAGGGCCAGGACTTGGTTTGATGATCGTTATGGATTTGTTCCAACTTGGGATACTCTGTGATTCTGTGTAATGTATTTCAGTGGTAACTCAAGCCAGTTCTGGCTTCCATTTGTTGGTTTAGATTTCTGTGTTTGTACTTGTGCAGCTTTTGGACTGTACTTAGTGTAGATTTACTCATATTCTCAGCAAGAGTAACAGAAACTGATTTTTTCTGACTTGCAGTGGCTTGAAGGAAAAGACAGCAGTGAAAAGCACATTTACCTCCAAAACAAGTTGATACAGTCTTTATACACATCACTTACATGCCAAAGCTCCATTTTGGCAGAACAATGTTACCTGGATCCATGAAGAGGCTCAGGCAGTGTCTGAATGCTCACAGTTCATGTTACACCTGTATTTACAGCAGAACTGTGTTCATAGAGCCTTTGCAGCCAAGCTCCCACCAGCCTTGGAAAGCTGTGTGTACAAATGAGGTTGCTAAACTGCAAGAGCTTTTGAGAGGAAAATGAGCTGGAAGTTAAAACTGTGCTTGATGCACATCTGAAAGCCATTTGGGCTAACAGGTCTGTGTTTTCAACTTAAAAACCCCCACTCAGATATATGCAGTACAAACCTGGGAACACAGAGCAGCAGCTCCACAATGGAAAGGCTGTGTGACTATGGTGTCAAGTAATACCATTTTTTTTACATCTGTGCAGTGTTCTTGATCATAGACAATCTATCATGATCACAGAATAAAACTTAAACCTCCTTTAAAAAAGGAAAGCCTTTTGCCAAGCTGATCTGGTTTTTGTTAGATGAAGTACTGCTGTCAGATTTGGATAAATGATAAATCTAGAGTTAAATTTTTGTGCTTCTTTATTTCATTCTTCCCTTGTGTTCACATTTTCCATTTGAAATGTGTCCCAGTGGTTCTGTGATTTCACACTGTCCTTCTACATGCTATTAAGAGTCTGATACTGTTGCCTTCTAAGTGGAGTTCTGCCATGGACTGAGCTCAAAGGATCCGGGTTTCTGGTTAATTTCCAGCCTGACAGCAAAGACTCTTGCACAAAACTGCATTTTGATGTCTTAAGGCTTTCCCAGAGTTTTACAACAAAGCAGTGTCATGAGTAAAGATATAAAAATGTCTTACTGAGTAATTCTAAATTCTAGGTGACATCCCTTTCTAGATTCAAGAAGTGTAAAAATAATTGTCTGTTTTCACTGTTTTCACAGTGCTCATAGGGGCTCTGGAATTCAAAGGGATGCAACACCTATGTGGTACTTGTTCCACTTGCGGAGTTGTTTTAATACATGTTAGAATTTGTCATTTGTTGTAACTGCCCTTGGTTTTCCTCACCTGTCTGTGATCAGAAGCCAGATCTCTCAGTATCTTAGGCTGCTTCAAGAGAGAAAAATGCAAAAATACCACATTGAACAGGAATGGAGGGATCATGTTTGTTAACCTGACTCATCTTACCTTCTCTTTGGTGCCTTTACTCACTTTGAGGCCAGTCAATATTTACCCATTCCTTCTAACTCCTCAGTCCTGCCAAAACTTCTAAAACATAAAAGGAACTGAGGAAACAGAAGAATTATGTCTTTAAGGCTCTTAAAATTAGAGAAGAGTCCTGAAATCCTACTAAACCAATGTAACATTGATTTTGACAAAAACTGAACAACAAGCTAATGCCTGTTTGCACTGGAAACCTGTAAACTAGCTTAGCAAGGAAATCTCAGGATAAAATATTCCCTGAATTCCTTTTAACAATGTCTTTTTAAAATAATTCCTTACATGCAGCTATAACCTTTTCAGAGCAAGAGGTTTGCTAATACATAGTGAGGTGAAATAATTCAGGATCTCTGACTGTCCAAAGTTTCTCCAAACCTGACAGTTTTACAAAGGAACTCAAAAAGAAGAGGAATGTTAGGAAGACAGTAGTGGTGTCAAAGACAAACACTTTTGACTGGGAGGCTGGGATAGGTCAGGTGCACGAATTGATGTGGGGAAATAAGATCACACTAAAATCAATAAACTCCAACCTAGACATTGCCTCTCAGAATATAAAAGTAGCTTTAATTTTTGCTTTCGTTTATGTTATTTTGTTTTTAAAAATCATTCAAGTCAGTGTACCCCCACAGGCCTGGATGGAGTAGGGTTGGGAGGGGCTCAGTGGAGTGTCCTGCACCTCAGTGATGAAGAGGTCAGAATTCCCCAGCTTAGTCAGTCCATTTCCATCAGAATTGGAAGCAAGACTGTGATGATGAGGTCCAGGCCTGCTGAGTTAAGAATGCATTAACTCTTTCTGAGTTATTCCATGTTATTATTTAATTGGATTTCATGATCTTCTTATCCTTAACACTTTTCTTTCTTTCTTTCTTTCTTTCTTTCTTTCTTTCTTTCTTCCTTTCTTCCTTTCTTCCTTTCTTCCTTTCTTCCTTTCTTCCTTTCTTCCATCCTTCCTTTCTTTCATCTATCTCTTCATTTTAAACCACATAATTCAATCATCTCTACTTGCTGACTACCACTGAAGTTAAGAATTAGAGCTATTCTCTTAAGAATCCAGTCTGGTCACTCATCATCCAGTTCTTTATCTCTTATGACTCATCTTGTTTATTCATTCCACACAGCTAAATATGTTTTTTTACCCCACTGACTAATTCACATTGAAGTTTCTTGCTCTTTGCTGTAATGCATATTTTGTATAAAAGGGATTTTTCTAAGCAGATATATTTTGTCTGCTTTTTTAAAGTGTGTGAGAAAATGTAGAAAGGACTCACCTTTTTTCAGTGAAGATCTCTCTGAGGGAATACACTGCAGGTTGGTTAGCCAAATGCAGAATCCTGTGGTTCATAAAAAGGAGAATTTCTCTTCTATGGCCACGATTACAAGCCTTTATAAGGGTTTTTAGATGGAGTATTGGGGAGATTAGTGGGGATAAAGACGTTTCAGTGTTCAGAGGATAAGCACAGGTTGTATTGCTTATGTCAAGCTGAGCTAATGCTCATTTATTTTTTAATGTTACCCAAACAAGTTTTGTGCAGTCAGGTGGTGGACAGAAATACAGAGTTACACTTGGAGACTCATGACTGCCCTGTCATAACTCCTTTGGTGCAAGCATTTGGATACTCTGATCACACCTGAATTACAACCACGGGTAACAGGGTTTTCCAGGCTTGGAAAACACAGCAAAATATGGAGTTGTAAAGATATCAGAATCTTTTCTCTGGAAGGAATCAGCACAGAGGGTTAGGGCTAAAATTCTCCAAGTCAAGGAGAAGTTTCCCTGCACTACATCACTGGTGAGCCCAGAGCCCCTTGCTGCACACTCAGGCTGGCAAATAACTGACAGGTCTATGTGGATCCCTAAAAGCAAAATTCCTTGGAACTGAGTTCAGAATGCCTGTTCTAACTGCTCTGACCAGCTGTCTGCCTGAACAAGTGAGCAGGGAAAAGACCAGCACTAAGCCAAAAGCCTTGGAATCATCCTTCAGACCCATTCCAAGAGCAGACCCACTACAACTCCTGACCGTGGAGACTGGAGTCCAGCACAGCCACTCTTCCATAGGCTCTTAGACACACACTTGCAAAACATCCCAGAGAGCTTTTCAGGCCTATAAAGCAGATAAAAAATAAAGCCCATTTGCAATTTTGGAATATACAAAAGGATGGTGTTTCCTGGAAGTGACTGTGCTACGTATGAGCTTGAATCATGCCAAATGCAGTTGTCACAGCCGGATGTTTGCAGGCTTCCTGCACCTGCCAGCCCTCCCTGAAGGAGAAGGGCAGGGAGAATTTGATATGCAAATGATATGTAAATGACTTCTCTGTGGAATCGGTCTGGAGGATATAAATACTGACAGAATTACATCAAACGGTGTCTGATTATTCCCACCAAAGAACAATGGAATCCTATTATATTCTGGTTTTAATAGCAGGAATTTTAGTTGCTTTTGTATTGCTGGTTTTAATTGCAACTGATCATAATTTCTTCAAGGGAGAGATTCCTCCTGATGTTGACCAGCCAGCAAAGCTCTTCTTTTATCACCGTATGTACACTCTGATGGAAATTCTGGTGAGTTTATCATGCTCTGGGATACTGGGATTTTCAGAAAAGGAAAAGCCTGACTATGAAGATATGCATCTAAATACCACAACTACATGTAATGGGAAGCACACAGTAACACAGATTGAAAGGCTAAAGGTTGATTTGGTCTCTGTTACCATATATAAAGCGGCCAGGATGAGGTGAATTCTTTCAATATTGAGATATCCATTTTTATGCTGCAATTGTGTATTTCTACAATGAAATGATTGGTTCTGTGGATGACAGGAGCGCTGTGGATATAATCTACATGAATAATAATAAACCAGATTTCTATGTGTAAATGCACTCTGATATATATGAGGCAATTTCCTAAATTCTGAGCTATTTGCAGGAATTTTCTTACCCTTGTTTATTCTGCAGTGACTGAATTACAGAGTCCTAGTTAAATACCATAGAATCAGGTGGGTTGGAAGACACCTCCAAGAAGTCATCTAAGTGAACCTCCTGCCAAAGCAGGTTTAGGCCTGTTATCACTTATTATCTAAGTACCTGTAAGCCAGGCTCACTGTGCTGTGGGCTTTACCATCACAGAAAGAAACAGCTTTAACCCAAAAAGCTTTCAAAGTAAGCAACAGGAGTATGTAGGAGCAGCCTAAACCCTGTCATGTCTGGCATGTAACATGTCAAAAGAAAGCCTGCAGGAAAATCAGGGTGCATTTAGTGTTTGTGTGAAGCTCACCTCAATTCTCTGATCCTCAGTTATACAGAAAGAACACAGGAACTTGGGCCCACATCCTCAGAGGTGATTTGGGCCATTACAATCTATTCAAGACTTAGGTGGGTTGCTTGAACTTCCACAGCAGCATTCACCAAATCCAGTGGTTGTCCCTGATTCTCCAGTGGTACTTTTCTGCCTTGTCTGCCATGGAAGAAGGGCCTGCTGTCCTGGCATATCTCACACTGCTCTTTGTGTTATGTTATATATAAATATAATAATAAGACAGTAATATTATAATAGGACAATGTTATTAAATTCTCTGATTTCCCTGCTTGGTGGGTGAAGAGATTCTTTCAGGTGATACTTTTAGCCCATTTTCACAGTGTCTGTTATGGAGTAAGTGTATGTGCTCTCTTCATTGATAATACATTCCCTAAACTTCATCATCCTTTTTTCTGAATAGTTTTAAAGATGCATTTCACCACTTGCTATGCATTGAATCCACTCACTGATTCTTCTTTCAAAAGCTTTTATGCATCTGCTGGTACTTTGGGTGAATTTCTGGTTTATGTTTTTGCTCAGAGGAGCAGCCCTCTCATTAAGGACTTCACAGGTGCACAATGCTTTGTGTATGACACGTGTGCAATTAACTTATCCTGCTCATGCTGATGAATGCTGCTCCTCCTGTGCCATCCAGCTGTGCCATCACTGTGCCAGTGATGTGCCTGTACTGTATGCTCCTGTAAAAACCTCTTTTTCCACAATTACAGGATGGCCTTTTCCTCTTTTTCTTCCACCTTATTTGCAATGTCTTAGAAAAGCTGCAGCACCAGGGAAGTGCATACCTTCAACCTCAAGGTACACAAATGATGCTCCTGCTGCATCTGTCCACATCCCCTGGCATGAAGAGATCAATGATCAGGAAGAGATGAGTGGAATCCTCCTGGCTTTTGTTTTAAACTACTCAGACTGTTCTGTGTTCAGACTAACTGTGCACATTGCACTGTGATATGAAGCTGTGAGGATAATTACTGTGGTTGAAAAAGCACACTTCAGAGTGACTGATAGTAGTCCTAAAGTCCATGAAGCTCAAATTGAGTGGGTTTTGCTGCTTTTGGTATGTGATTTTGTAATTATTTTAAAGTAAAAATCTGGTCCTTCTATGATCTTCCACATAAAAAGCCAATTTGTGCCAGAATTTAGGTGTTCCAGCAAGTAGTTTTTCAAAGACTATGTTTCACAAGAAAAGCTGATGTGCTCTTTTTCATACACACATGCACATTTTAGGACCTGGTTTATGTAATACATTTCACCTACTAACAGTGATCACATCAAGAAAAGTCAAACCTTTTAGGTTTTGCATGTATTGCTGTAGGTTCTGAGTATTTCCCAATTATTGATTAAGAAATTTTTCAACAGAGTACATATCAAATTCCCTCTTCTCCTTCATGACAGTGTTTCCCCTGAATTTGGAGATGCCTCTGTGATGTCAGGAACTCCTAAGACAAGGCAAGGGAAGAGGATATTTAGATAGAATGCTCTGATACCAAATTTATCATATATATTACTGTCATCTGAAAACCCTAAAAAACCTCAAGGATGTAAGAAAATTCAAATGAGATTAAATGGCAATTCTGCCAACTTCAAACATTCCAAAACCATAACTCTGACAGAAGAACTGACTGAAGAGTCATGAGAGTTTTGAAAATTATTGTTGGAGAAAATTAAATTCACCCTGTGGTTTCTGCCACCATTGCACTGGGTCTTACAGTAATTTTCCCCTTTGCTGTGATACCTTAAAATGTGCTTTTTCAAATGCAAGGCAAGTGTGGCCATCAATTTGTCTCTTAAACTACCCTGAGAATTGCTGGCCTTGCTGCCAGAGTGGTATGAAAAATCACCAGATCATCTCTGGATTCCCATCTTTGTTTCTAACTGATTTTCTCCCTCTTCTATGGCTCATGGTGATTTCTTTTATTACTCCTCACCCAATTTGTTTATTGCAGAGTGGTGTAGATTATTAGAAAGAAAAAATCTGTGATACTCAGGTTGAAAAAGACAATTTAGACAAGCAGAGCTGGTTTTCAGTTTGTGAGGAATTGATACAGAGACTTCTGTGGCTTAGAAAAGAACAACAATCCAATTTGCAAATGGCTTGTGATGACTGTCATCATTCCAGAAGAATGAGTTGCAGTGGTCCAGAAGGGCATTTAACTCACCATGTAATAGGAAGGGAAATGTTGTTCTAGCAGGAAATACATCCATTACAACATGTGTTTAAAGGGGGATTTCAGTGTGATCTTTAGACTATCTTAATTATCAGCAGTTGACTGGCTTTGGGTAAGGCCATTTAACAAACCCTCCCTGTCCTCAGAATATTTGGTTTTTTGCTGATTAGATGTAAAAACTGCAGGGTCATTTATGAATAGCTGTGAGATCTTGAAAAAGGCAGTGGTTTCACTAATGGAGGAGGAGATAAGATTTAGAAGCATTTTCATCAGTTCCCCACTTGGGCCAGCAGCCCCTCAGTAGTGATTACAGACACAGTGATTTTCTTCCAGCTTGTTCTCACTGACTGTGGCAGGGAGATGCCCCAACACTGGTAAAGTCACTCAGTCTTGCCCACACACTGGCCTGTGTTTTCCCCCCAGTATGATAATCCTGTCATGAGAGGGACATTTTCATCTCACCTAACCTTAAATGTTTTAACTGAGGCATCTGAAGTACAGTTTATCATGAGATGAGCAGACACCTCCAGAACATGATTTAACACACCCAGAATTGGAACCATCCCCAAGAAATGCCTCTTTCTATTCACTCATTAGGAAAGGAGCCTCAGGCCTCCCAGCTTCCACACCTGAGCAAAAGCCTGCTGTTACCTGTGGTAAATCCAGATCACAGGAACTAGAAGGTATTTATATAAGACATTTAATGGAACAAGTATTGCAACATTCTTCCTGCAATCACAAAGATGTACAGTTTCATGTTCTTAACCAAAATTCCAAAGACAGTTATTTGTGGGAATCCAAAAACTGGCAAATAACCAACCTAATTAAGCAGTGTAGGCAAAAGTATCTTGTGGCCTTTATGAAGTGAGAAGACTTGTATTTCTCATTTTTCCTGTTCTGTCTATCTAGGCAAAGATCTTAAACCACTTGGGTATTGTGGAGGAGCTCACACTGATCAGGCTGATCATGGATGGACTCCCAACATGCTGGGACTCCCGGCTCCTCATTAAGGATCTGCATTTTGATGGGGTACCCGTGAGGATTTACCTCCCTAGAGAACCATCTGCAAGCAAACGGAGAGGAGTCATCTTCATCCACGGAGGATGTGGCATTTTTGGCAGCATCAGTAAGGAACTGAAAGAGAAAATGTGACTATTTAGCTTTGTTAAGTGCCTGGTTTTAAAAACTCCTGACCCTAAGAAGTGACTGAAGCTTAGTTTGAGAGACTGGAGGTAGAAAGCACTTAGTGCTTATTTTAAACTTTTTAAACTCTCTAATCTGCATTTATTTAGTATTTAAATTATTTTTATAGGATATAGCACTCTCTGTCATAGAACCATTAGGATCATAAAATGGTTTGTGTGGAAGTGGCCTTAAATACAATTTTCTTGCACCTCCTGCCATGGCAGGGACACCTTTCACTATCCCAGGTTGGTCCAAGCCCCATCAAACCTGGCCTTGAACACTTCCAGGGGTGAGGAGCCACAGCTTCTCTGGGAAACCTGTGCCAGGGCCTCACCACCCTCATAATAAAAATGTGTTCCTTACAAATTCAAACAAATTCTGTCCTCTCTCAGTTTAAAACCACTGCCCATTCTCTAATAGTAGTAATCATAATAATTCCTTATTTTCCACACAGATCAATGACCTCTCTAAATGTATGAACTACACAGCAAGTCCTGATGACCAAAAGTCCAGGTTATTTTTATCCTAAAGAAAATTTGGGTACTCACCAGATAGGCAAGGGGCCAACAAGCTACTGTGGTAAAATTTAAGGGACAATATTGACTGAAGTTTTCTCAGATGTTAATTACATCAACATTTGTTTTTCAGGAAGTTATGAACGAATATGGCAGCACATAGCCAGAAAATCTGATTCAGTGGTTGTGTCTGTTGGGTAAGTGAGATTCAAGCAGTGCTAATCCCACAATTAGAGAACTTTGCTGCTTTGCCCCTGCTTCCCACACACCCCTGAACTTACATTTCTTCAAATATAAGACAAGAAACTGAGCTCTTGTGCTGTCTTCCCCACACTGCTGTTGTGTGGGAGCAAGCATGTGCCATGGAATGGCAATGGAAATACCTGAGCCAGGGTTAGAGTTACAGGTTTGTTCACTGTACATCACTATCATCACAGAAATCATTACCTTTGTTTGATAGTAAGGAATTATAAGCCAGGTTTTAATATTTGAGGGGAATATTTAAAATCATGATTTTAAAGAGTAAATAACGAGTCTAAAATTTAGTATTTTTTAAAACCAGCATGGACCACTGCTTCCTATAAAGTTGTTTTGATTATGGAAAGTATGTGATGGTATAAAGAAACCTTAATTTCCAGCAAATTCTTCCATTAAATGTTTATTATTCAAGGGGTTTTATTAAATTGGGAGGAATTGGTTTTGAGAAGGAAAGGGAGGAAAAGTTGTTCTTGTTTGCTTCAGCATGTAAAAACTTTAATTTAGGTATCATTAATAATGTAATTAATATTGGTTTGGGGGAGTTTGTGCATGGGATGTATTTCAGATGAGACACTCACAATGTGTAACAGCAGCTGCCTTTTCTACCTCTCAGGTATCATTTAGCACCTGAGCACAAGTATCCAGCCCAGACTCTGGAATGTCTCACTGCCACCGTGCACTTCCTGAAGACTGCAGAGGCCTACGGGGTGGATCCCGCTCGGATTATTGTTTGTGGGGACAGCGTAGGGGGCACATTCACTGCCAGTGTCTGCCAAGAGCTAGGGCACAGGGCAGATATCCCAAAGATCCGTGCCCAGGTGCTGATCTACCCATTTCTCCAAGCACTGAACTTCAATCTGCCATCTCACCAGAAAAATGCTGCCACTGCCTTCCTGTCCCGCGAGCGCACGGTCCATTTTATTCTCAAATACCTGAATAAGGATTGCTCCCTGAAGGAACCAATTCTGGCTGGTTCTCATGTTCCTGAGAGTATAAATTTGAAATATAAGAAATGGATAAATCCAGATCTCATTCCAGACGTGTTTAAACTGGGCTACAAACCACCACTCCCCACTTTGTTTTTACCTCAAGTCCATGAAGAAGTGCAGGAGCTGTTTAAACCCCGGATGTCCCCACTGCTGGCAGAGGATGCTGCTGTTTGTGGCCTCCCTGACACCTGTATTGTCACCTGTGAGCACGATGTGCTCAGGGATGAAGGGCTGCTGTACAAGAAACGCTTGGAGGACAACAATGTACATGTGACCTGGCACCACGTGCAAAAAGGCTTTCATGGCACACTGGGATTTTTTGGATATGGTATTTTCTCTTTCCCATCATCCAGTACAATAGTGAACCACATTGAAGACTTTATAAAAGCCTATTAAATAATTTTCTTGCATACAGTGCAGTGGTGCTTAGAAAGAGTGTGATTCAATTAAGTTATTCAATTAACTATTTACTAGCTAATTGTCCATTAGAATCAAGGCAAGAACTTATGGCATTGGCATGGTCTGCTGAATTCTGATTTTTACTTGCTGTTACTTAGGAACATGATGTTTAGAGGTTTTTTGTAAGCTTGCTTTGATGTTCTCTTCTTGCACTGTAAGAATTTTTGTTCTCTTCATGTCAAAGAATAAAAACTCATCATAACAAAAAACATTCTAAATGTGTAAGTAAAAAACTTAAGTTAAAAAATGTGTGAGTAATTAGCCATGTGCCCACACATGCCCACCTAATGCCCCCAAAATCAGCATGGCAATACCTCTGAGAGTGGAGATTCCTTCCCTACTTCAGGGATAGGTAGTAATCACCATCAGAGTGTCTGTACAGACAGAAAATAGCTTTGCATTTGTGTTTAAAATCTGAAGGAAGGAATTGGTGTACTTACAAACCAGATTTAAAGGGAAATGGGGGACAGGTAGGTTGGTGCCGCTCACGTGCTGCATGAGATGGGTACCAGGAGGTACCTGAGACAGCAGCAGAGATGAAGTGAGGGACAACTGCTCAAAAGTAACTGAATATCCTCTAAATTATATTCTATAAAGTTCCTTTCTGAGCAGCATTTGATTGTATTCAGCTTACCTGGCTTTTCGGGAGAAAGCATGTAAACAGCATGGAACATGCCAAATAATTTCTATAGATATCCAAAACCAAAGAAAAATCTGAGCTTAATTATTACACTGCTGTAATTGTTATATTGCTTATGAGGAGAGATCCACCCTTGCGAAACACAGATGCCAAAGATAATTGCCATTGCATAGCAAAACAGCTGGGCATGCAACACGTAGGAATTGTAAAATGTTCAGTTGTTTTGCAACCACCTTGCCTTTGTAACATCCATGCACACATGACTGTGGAAAGAGGTTACTGCATGTCACCCCTCTGCCAGGCAAACTGTGAGTAGGAAGGAGCCAGTGGGCTGAATATTCTGTGTTGTCACCTTGTTAATGAACGCTGGTGACAGGTGAGCTGGTTCACTTCTCTGCAGCAACAAGTCACTGCATGAGGGTTCTCATTCTCCAGTCCCTCTCAGCAAAATGAAATTACACTTCTTCATGCTCTGTTGGCACAACAGAGAGTTTATTTGTTTAATTGTTCCTGTTGTGGGCACAGCAATTTGCTCTTCAAGCAAAGAAATGCTTCCAGGGATAAATAATGTGATCGTTCCAAATGTTCCGCTCTTTGAAGACTTCAGGATCTGTCTTGGTTGCAAAGACAAAGGTTGGGTGTATCTGCCCCATAGTTCACCACAACAGTTGGGTTACCAGTTCACACGCTGGTAGCTGAAGCTGGGCCAGCAGAGTCTGTATCTGCTGTAAAAGCCTTGCAAGAAGTTGAATGATTTTGGAGAAGATGGAGAAGGTTGGCAAGTGCCAGAGCTAAGGAGATGTGTACAATTGTACCTCGAGTTTTGTAAGGTATGAGATGGTCACAGATGATCTCGTGCTGTTTTACACACAGCTCAGAGCAGCATTATACTCCTTGTCAGTTCAGCTACCCAACACTTATTTTCACTCCTTTATCAGTCTCTGGAATTATGCCTCATTTATGGGTCAGTGTCCAAACTTGACACTGATCTACTCCTGATATTTTTCCATGGTCCTTTATCCTTTGGTCTTTAATTTACTACAGATAATAACAAATTTAGCTTTGTAATATGGCAGCAGCATTATTAGTTCTCTTGAATACATGGGCTATAACGCATGTGTTTTAATCATGGGCTATAAACACTGAGTGCAGATGGGTAAGCAGAAAACAGCAAGTGCTGAAATAATGTATTCCTTGTTTAATCATGACTCCCAGACCTTCTAAACTTTAAAAAATCACAACTGTTTCAGTGGAACTTCCTGTACTTTCTTTTAATTTAATTAATTACAGATCTGCTATGTGTCTTGCATTGCTAAGACAGAATGTTTGAAGATATTCTTACAGTCCCCAAAGCACGGCATTTTCAAGTACAAAAGTATAAAACATAATGACAGTCAATGCCACCTACAGAATTATGGCCACCTAAGTCATTCCTCAAGGAATTATGGAGCCAGAGAGTGAGGACTGACAAGCCCAGCTCCCGTTCAAGTTCAGGCTTCCAACACCAGATGGCTCTCACGCTCTGCAGAACCCAGAAGGAGCTTCTTGGGTCACGGAGCACTTCCTCTGGAATGTTTCCCAGTCCAGGCTTCCCTTTACAGGGAGTTCTGTTGCCAGCTAATCAGCACCACGATCCAGAAGCAAGGAATGTTTTACATCTGTTACACCTGGCTCGGTCTTGCTCCTTGGATGTGCATCCGTATCACAGAAAAAGAACAAGGAATGACAGGATTTCAGGTCTGGACATTGAGCTTTGCACTGGAAATTAGTAAGAAAGGGAGTCCCTGGAGTAGGAGAAAATAGGGCTTTAGCCTGGTCTATCCCTGCTCTATCTCACAGGAGCAGAGACAAGGTCAAAAATTGTAAGAAGCTAGAGAGAGCATTTATTTGAAAGATTATTTAGGGAATGGTTTTCTCAGTCCTGGGCCTCAAGCTTGTGAATTGTTGAGACTAAGCTTACACAGCATTAAGTACTGCTCTGTACCTGCATGACCCAAAGGGAAAAAACACATTAATTCTTCAGAAACCAACTAGTTTGTTTCTTTGACAGCTTCCAGCACATTTCCAACAGTTTTTGTGTGGAGCCCCTGGGGGTGCTGTGATGTCCAGATCTTGCCCAAATGAATCCAAGACCTACCAGCTGTTGGTGAATTGGCACCGAAAAGATTTAGAACACAGAAGAACAATAGGTGGCAAGAGCTGCAGTACAGAGGATCTGTCACAGGTGTCAAGAGCCTTCTTAGATCCCCAGAGGAGCCAAATCTGGTCGGTGTACTTAGACCACACCTCATCCACTGCGACAGCAGAGTTTAGCATAGGCAAATTAATTACTTAGATTGTTAAACACTGAAGAAGGGAGCTGCAATCGTGTTTTGGGCAACAGTATTTCCCAATGCTCTTGTCTGGGATGTAAGAAAGCTGAACCCTCTGTGCACCTTCATCCTGATGGGTTCGAATTCACCACTGCCATTTCCCAAGAGTGTCCCAATCCCCAGGCAATGTACCTTTCACTGAAATCCCACATCAAGATGGGCATCAAATGCCATTATCCAGAAGGATAAACAAAAACAAATCTGATTTCATGCTTAGCATGTGAATAACCTTCTGGAAAGGGAGGGAAAGGCATGGGGACATTGGGAAATGGGAATTCACAAAGAGTTGGTGGATAAAATGAAGAAACAGTTTCGGCAGAGAGAGCAGAACATGGAATCAGCTGCTTCTCAAAAAGTGTAACACCAGACTCAAAAATGAAGCTCCATCCTGCTTATTCTAAACAGTTTCTAAGTCTGGTGTCAAGCCTGAGCCATTTCCTATGCAGGTCGTGGACTATGCATGCTAAAGCCCTGGGGTTCTCTGTCTTTAGTTTCATTTTGTTATACAATTGAAGGTCAACTCATCCCTTATATTATTTTATTATTACGAAAAAAATTTATACACTTACTTTACCCACACTCTAAAAATTCAGAATGAGAACCTGCTGCCTTCACACACTGTTTCCAAAGGTGACATCACATGACCGGTGCTTTTCAGATTTTTTTTGCTTTAGGTTAACTCTTATCACTAATTATTTGTGTATAGATAAATGTTAGCTCCAGAGGAAGATCTTAAAGCTCACCACAGAAAAGAATGGGCTGCTGATGTCTAGTCAGGGCTACTAGCCCTGAAACCGTGAAGTTCAAGTCGAGTTTTCATCAGAATGAATCGTATTTCTACCTGGAATGACACCTGTACATAGTATCTTCCTGGAAGATAGAGACTGCAGCACTGCCAGGGTCAACCAAGAGGCAGAAAAAAACCCAAAAAAACCAAAAAAAACCAAACAAAGACCAAGGAAACACAGCAGCTGGTGCAGGAGAAAAGTCATTGAGGAGGATAAGGCAAGAACAGCTCTCAACCAAGCTGCAGCTGCCTCTGGCTGCTATGGACTCAAGTATGCAATGGCAGCAGCATCCAAAATCTGCCATCACAGGTGATGAAACATGTTTGTGATACTGAGCAGGGATTTCAATAAAGGTCTGAAAAAGTAAGGCATGGAAGTACAACAAAGCAAGCATCTAAGCAGCTTGGAAGATGATTACCAAGAAATGCTGTGCAGGAACTCACAAATAATAAATACTTGCCTATAATCAAAAACAGAGAGACAGGACAAACTTTTGTCTTCTTGTAAATCGACACTACAATGATCCATCAAGTAATGGTTCTGCTGTGATGAGCACAGACTTGTTCCTGCAAATGTGAAAACTGCTTATGCAAGCCTCTCCCACATCTAATTGTTACTTTCTAATTGTATGGTTGGGTTATTACGTTTTCATTTTCCTACTGGCATTTTGAAAAGCTCGATTGTGAGCTATGACAAGAACAGCTAATCCTGTGCCTTTACCTCCAGAAACCTGAAAGTCTGAAAAAGGGAGAGGAGGCCACAGCTGCTTCTCTCTTGGGCTCCTATCAGCACAGCAAGATGGAATTTCTCCTGGCCATTTTTCTCTCTGTTTTGACTGTTATTGTAGCAATTGCTTTCTATTATGAACACCCCAGAGCAGAAATTCCTCATGGAATCACTGAGCGCCAAAAGCTTTATGTTCTTCATTACATCATGAACTTTGCGTTTGGCCTGGTAAGTAAAACTTAATTAAAGCTTGAGTTTGTAATTCTATTTCTGTTAGAGGGATAATGGTTCAGTGATGTTTTTTAGAATCAATATTTAAATAAATTGTAAATATGCAACTGGACTGATTAAGTGATGTAAACAGATTCCTTCAGCTGTGCTGGGCATAATAGACTCCCCTGTTTCCTATACAGCATCAAAGGCAATATTTTTGAAAAGTAAAATTGGGCAGACTGTGCAATTCCCATTTTTTTTGATGGCCTGTGTTTTAGCTTTTCATGCCTGCTGCCTCAAGGCAATGCTGGAAGGCTTAGAAGGTAACTTACTCTGTGCATGTGAAATTTCTGCTCTGTGTAACACCATGCCTGCTTACAGAGTGAGCAGCTAAATGATGTCTGTGATCTCAGCTTTCTCCTGCAATCCTGTCACTCTCCTTCTGAGCTGTCTGAAGAGAGCTGCCACATTCATCATCATTTGCCTTTCAGTATGCCTGAACAACTTTCTTTTTTCAGACAGTGCAAGCAATAAATCTAAAGTGACTTTCTGTGTCATTGGTTTTGGCACATTTTTGATCCTTCCTCGCTTTTTATCCTCATTTCTTTTCAAAACTAAAACATGCTGTGCACTTGTGTTTCTGTTTCATCAATCATCCTGTCCTGAATTAACTGTTGCCCCAGTCATTTCAAAAAACCTTCTGTGATAAACTAAGCTTCTTTTAGTTGTTTAAATTGTGAAAAAAACCTGTTCAGTCTCCTTGGTGTGATTCCACTTCAATCCTATGTTCTAATGTTGTTAATTTTTCCTTTCTTTCCCTACGCCACTGCTTAGTGAGTTTTGTCTGAAGTCAGTGAGCTCCCAAGGTGACTCACAATGTCCCTGGTGCCACACCCAGGCCTCAAGACTGCTTTGACAGTAAACCAATAAAATAGAATAGGAATTACATTTCTTACAAGTATTATACAGTGAATAAACATCCACATTTTCTAAACACTGTGTGATTACTCTTTATCCATCAAAGCTTTATTTTTGTGTAATTCATTTCTTAAAAGTGAAAGTGCAGAATTTAGAAATTTACTGGTGATTTATGTAATTTTTAACTTCTAATCTTACAATTTTGTATCCTTTCTGCTGGCTGGTGAGAGGCCAAGCACAGGCACAGTCACACACTGCCTGAAAGGAGCAGAGAGATAACGACATTGAGGGAGGGTTAAACCAAAGTTTAAATGCAAGTAGAGTTCGAGTCATGTAGCAACTCCTGCTATGGCTGTTGGGCAAATTACTTCTGCCAAATTCTTTCAAGGGCTGACAATCCATGAAGTCAAAACTGTATGGAAAATTAAAGTTTACAAGTATATCCAGTGTTCAGCTGGGACAAAAAGCAGCACCAAACACTGTGGTTGGTAAGGTCTCCTAGGACTCCTTTTAGTTATTTTCAAGGCAAAGATGATCTCCCTTTTCCGTACAGATATAGCTAATTGCACCTTTAACCTTTACTGTTACAAAATAATTAGTGTGAGGAAAGAAAGTACCAGAGGGAAATTGAAGAATAAATAAGTAAAGTTATTTTCCCATGGACATGGACCAGAGTTATATGGAAGGAATCTATATGAGACTACAACCTTGCCACAGCCCAATCCTTCCTGTGTATGGGATCAGCTTTTCAGATGGCCTAAAATGGGAGACATACACCAAATTTAACAGGATCATGTTACTGAGCACATGAGTTCTGTGAAATATGAGGTGAAAACCACAAGGGCAGGATTTTAAGATCTATGCAGTGCAGACCTTTATATGTATAATTCTTGAAATGCAGATGCGTGAATAATGGCAGCACAATAAATTGAAATACTCATTAGAGAAGTCTGCTGTGGAAGTAGTGCAAAACTGAATCAAACATAGTGGAAATACAGTGATACTGCCTCATATTTTTCATCTTGAGCAGGAATAGACTAGGGCAGGCTGCAAGTGAAACAGCTTAAAGCCATGCAGATGCAATGGAGTAGACGAGCCCAGAGCGACATAAGAACCTTAGCCTGAGTGTTTAAGTAAGAATCAGGGAGCTGTGAGAAGATCAAGCCAGGGTTCAAAGCTATTCTTGGTCAGGACAGCTGTGGTAGATGCTATGGATTTTTTTTTCCCTGCAAGTTTAAAAGCAGTGAGAGTTTGGGAAACAAAAGTATTGGCAATGTTTCTTCACCCAAAGCTAAAGTTTAAAATACTGCAGCTACTCTCTCCTTATTTTGTTCAGGCACATGGCTACTGAAACACTTGACAAGGTGAAGTATTTGACACCTTTCATCTACTATTAATAGTTTGATTGTTTTCCTCCTGAATTGACCCTGGAGTTTAAAATTTTTCATTATCAATCTCCAGGTTAGGTAGAAATTTGCACTAATTTGTGGTTTCTTTTATCACCAGGCAGAATTTTTGGACAAAGTAGGTATCATCTCAGAGGTCCATTTACTAAGGGCTATGATGGATGCAATACCACCATTAAAGGATACACATGTTCTTATCAAGGACTCAAGGTTTGAAAAGGTTGAAGTGAGAATTTACCAGCCAAAAACATCAAACAAGAGCCAAAGGAGGGGAATACTTTATTTTCATGGAGGAGTTGGCCGGTTTGGAAGTATCCGTAAGTAATATAAATAATATGAGCTGTAACTGCTTGCAGAATGGCTCAGGGAAGGGACCTGGGGGGAATCTCCTCCTACCTCTCCCCTCCATCCCACAGCACAGGGCACAGGATTGTGTCCAGACAGCTCTGGAACATCCCCAGTGAGGGACACTCCACAACCACACACCACAGAGTTACTGATCTGATATGCTATATCTTAAATTACAAGAGTTAGTAGCTTTAACATTATAAATAAACAAATTAATTTCAGGATAGCAGAATCCATTTACTTACATGCTATAGGCATCATGTTAAATTGTCTTTATATAGATTGCGTATCTAGAAAAGTCTCTGATCATTTTTAATACCTATTTTCTTCCTTCCTCTTCACGCTTATGATAAAAGTTGAAAATCTCATTAGAATTTTATTTCTTATTTAAAGCATCCATTTTTTTGTTCACTAGTGTTGTGCAAGCTTTTATGTGTGTATCATGCTGTGTGTCTTTATAGTGGAAAAACAAGGAGAAGACACATTTGGAATTTGAATGGGAAAGAGATGAGATGGTGCCTCATGCACTAGGAAATTCTTGTACTGGATTTAGCAGGTTTTTAGTTGGTTTTGGTTTTTCTTGTTTTTTTTTTTTTTTTTTAAATGCCTTCTCCCCTTCAAAATCACTTTAAAAGTAGCAGCAGCGGTGCTGTCTTTTCAAAGAGGGGATCAAAACAATGTATTGGTTTAAATTCTGAGTTTCTTACCAGCCAGAAGATTCTCACAGCTGTAAGGAAGTGGTGAGCAATGCCCAGATCAGACCAGGCCACAAGCTACACATGTTGTGTAGCATTAGCCACACAAGAGAGAGAAGAATTTCAGAATGTTTGCATTCCATTTCTTTTTAAAGCACGCTGTAATTCCAGTGACCCATTCTGTTTTCAGGGGCCTATGAAAGAACGTGCTGCTATTTCTGCAGGAGCACCAGCTCCGTGGTGGTGTGTGTTGGGTAAGTGCTCCCAGCCCAGACACTCTGACCCTACATTTGCAGCCTTCACTGCAGCCAAGCTCCCTGTAAAGTACATTCAGTGCCCATACTGAATGATCCATGCCTTTCTCCAGCACTAACTCCTCTTGGCAGGAATTAGTCAACTAATCCCCAAGTCTTTATTTCCAAATGAAATCCGTTACAGTAATTTTATAATTTGTAGCTACCACTAAGACGTGAGGATGTTTTTGTTTTCTAGACAGCCTGAAGTGTAACTGGTTCTCTTGAAAGCACAGTTGACCAGAACACCAAATGCTCATTTTAGAAGTTCTGAAAAATACGAGAACCTCATGAGTTTATAACAAGAGGTTACAAACAAAGTTTGACAAATCCACCCTCAAAAGAACTCTATGCACTTGACTCAAGTGTCTTAAATTCTTCAGTAAGTTATACCTGCAGGCATGATGTGTTTCCATGAAGAAATGGAACCAGGAAATCCACATTTAACTTCTACTCAACCTGAGATCACCATTAAAAAACGTTTCTCTGATGAGCTGTAATGCTCTTTTAAAAGAAAAAATATCTAAAAGTTCAGGCAAAGAGTTGATTACAATTGCAATAATTGCTGTTTGTATCCTAAAACACTTGAAGAACCAGTAGCTCATTGATTCTGGTTAAAGAATTCAGCTTCCAGAACACTGAAAACCTTTCAGATTTTAATTATCAGTTTTCTATGTTCATGTTTTCTATGGTCATATTCTCTAACAATTTGTTGTTAAATGTTCATTTTCTAACTGGAATGAATGATAACTGATTGACACCCTGCCTTGCCAGCTAATTCCAAAACAGCTCTCATGTGCCTTCAGTCGCTTACAGGAAATGTAAAGAAGTATTTTATGAAGTTAGAACACTGTACTGACTCCCAAACATGAACAATAGCAAATAATACATCAAAAGCACTAATCTGGATCAATTCTATTGCTGCAATTATAATCACAGAATATTTTCCTGGTTTTTGAGAGAAATAAAGGAATGACAAGATTCCATCGGGCCCATTCACTAGAAATGACTGTGCTAAAACACTTTCACTCCTATTTAGGTACCGTTTGGCTCCTGAGCACCCATTTCCAGCCCAGTTTGAGGACTGTCTCACTGCTGCCATCCACTTTCTGAGGACTGCACAAGACCATGGAGTCGACCCTTCCCGTGTTGTCGTCTGTGGAGACAGCAGTGGAGGGTCACTCACTGCTGCTGTTGCCCAAGCACTGGGGAACAGGAGAGATCTCCCAAAGCTGAGAGCACAAATCCTAATATATCCTTTTATGCAGTGTGTGGACCTAAATTTGCCTTCTTATCAGCAGAATAAGGGAGTCCCCATTTTGCTAAAGGAACGAACCCTTGTTCTTGGCTTGAAGTACCTTAATAAGGCCAGGGTTAATAAGGACCTCACCAAAGAATTTTTTAAAGGCTGCCATGTTTCAGAAGATCAGAGACTGAAATATCAGAAATGGGTGAGTCCTGACTACATCCCTCATGAGTTTAAGATGAGAGGTTACAAACCAAGTCCAAAATGTCTGCCCTCAGAAGAAATCTGTGAAGTGGCCAAGTCCATGTTTGACCCTGTTTTTTCACCACTGTTGACTGAGGACAGTGTTATTGCTCAGCTTCCTGAGACTTTCATTTTGACCTGTGAATTTGATGTGCTTAGAGATGATGGACTGCTGTACAAGAAACGATTAGAGGAGCATGGTATAAAAGTGACCTGGTGCCATCTGGAAGAGGGATTCCATGGAACGGTGTTCTTCGCACTTCTCGGCAGGGTGCTAGGATTCCGCTCTGGAGCTAAAGGCCTGAAAAAGATAGTAAATTTTCTAAGACTGATGTAAAATTACATTTCTTGCTTTCTTTTCCTGATTCCTGTATCTTTTTGCTTACAAATTTCTTTTTAAAAATCCTCAATTTTCCTTTCCTTAGATCATCACCTTAAATTTCTGCATTGCACCTATTTTCTTTTTACCCACTAAGCTGACTGCATGATGGCCTTTGCCTGATTTTCTCAGGACATGCAAAATCAGGTGAATTTACATTTCTTTCCTCTACCAGCTCTTCAGTTGTCTCTTGTAGCCATTAAAGATCTCATCCTTATAGCACGGGGTTTGCAATGTGGTCCAGTTCAGTAAAGTTCTGGTATTATTTGAACACAAACCACGTGTGAAAAAAGGCTGGGGCAGGTAATAGGGTGTGAATCTGCAGGATCAGTGTATAAAGAGTATGGTCAAAGACTTAGCAAAGCCTGTATCTGATAAGAGCTGGACTTGAGACAAGCTTCAAGAAAACTGAATGTAGCAGGAAAAATGTGAGCATAGAGAGAAATGAAAGAAGGGGAAGAGAAGGAGAGGAAGAGAGGGAAAGTGTAGGCCTGAAACTACAGATGTTATAACAAGTATTGGTTAAGGAAAACATCTATTTAAAAAAAATCATGGATATACATTTTATATATAGATAATACATACATGGGAATATAAAGTAATATCAGTTTCTTTACAAAGTGTAGGCCTGCACTGCCTCATGCAGGAAGGACTCTCCCTTTGAGGCACAGTGTCAAGTGCTATTGGAGAGAAAGGAGAATGATTGAGAAAATTTAAAAAATTAAAAAAAGAATCAAAGTTCAGTTCAATCTTAAACTGTTTACAACAAAAGATGAATGATCAAGGAAACCAATGCAAAATAAAATGGCATAACAGAAGTGTAAAGCTATTTTCTCAGAAATGAACTCAAGTATTGCCAGAAATGTCAGTAAATGTTTTGATTACACCATTCTGAGGTGAATGTATAACTGTAGAACAGTGTAATTGTTTTGGGTTTTTTATAATCTTATATCCTGAATTAAAATAGTATGTTGCTAGACTCTATTGTCCTAAATTCTTCAGTAAGTTCTCCTTGGAGGCAGGATGTATTTCCATGGAGAAACAAAAACAGGGCGAGGTTGCAGATTTATTGACAGTCAAAACTTCTGACTGTCTTTGCTTAAATTAACACCTGGAACGCTACCCACACTAAAATTACCCCCCTTCTTGTCAGGGAAATTTCTAGCGCTATAATTTTCAAACAATACTCTCTGTATCTGGTATTACTGTATGTGTTTTCTGCCCCCCAGTGGCTCATTTAAATCATAACCCAAAGCAGGGATGCTGCAGACAGTTTTGTAAGACAAACGATCCAACAGTGACACCCTGCTACCAAGGGAAGGGCTTTCCTGCAACGCTCTGCATGGCTATTTACATTCAGCATATGAGCAAAGAGAGTTTGCCAGAACAATATGAATTACATTTAGTTACTCACATAGTAATCAGGAAAAAAGGAGAAATTTTATAGGGATCTTCCATATGACACCTCTGAATTAATACAGTATCAGTAAGTGGAAAGCACAGAAAATCTTCTCCAGGGTTTTCCTGATTTCTAGGCATACACTTCCACTGACACTGTTGAATGCTGCCTGTTTTCCACATGAGCAACAACATTCATCTGCCATGAATGCTGAGGTGACATCAGTGGCAGTTTATCCATAAAGTGATAGAGGAGTACACTCCAGCCACTGAAATACACAACAAGTCAGATTAACACAAAGGCTGACGGCTGTCAAACCTCTCATGGGTATTATACCCTAAAGACCATATGATGAAGATACTACAGATTTTGTTTTTTAAACCCAGAGAGCTCCTGGGTTATTGATGAGTTTTTGCTTATGAAGAACTTAGGAAAATAAGACGTTGACAAATAAGTTTACTTGGCTGAGGCAGTTCCCTCCCACCTTGACAAAAACAACTAGTTCATTCCACAAGGGAAGGTGAGGTGCCTGAGGTGATAATTCCCTCCAGAGTTTGTCCCCTGAGTGAAGTGACAGTCCAAGCCATGCTGCCCTCCAGACAGGAACAGGGTGTGCACGAGGCTGGGCCATCCAGGGGTATCAGCCCCAGAGAATATGGGCATGAGCCACATTTCTTTAGCTGGTCTCTAGAGTTTGCTCAAGGGCACTATAGCACAAATAAAAGGATCCAGGAGCAGATTGGAACGCTGTTGAAAACTGGTGAGATGCTGGGAAGCTCAGTGCTGCTGGGAGGGCTTGACACTCTTTGAGTTGCTCTGTGTGGCAGGAAAATGTTGAGGACATGAAGGAAGGGAAAGCAAACTGCCCTCCATCATTCCGTCACCAGATGTCAGCACCAGCTGAGTCTGTAATGACCTGGAAAACTTCTTTGTGCTCTGGGCACTCAGTGTGAGTACCTGAACCACATTACCAAAGGTCAAGCTGTGGTTTGATTTCAATATTTTACTGAACCTGTTCTTATGCCTTCATAGCCTGAAGCTGTTTAATAACAGCTCTGATTAATTACAGAGCATATTTTAAGCCATAACAACTTTAGCTTACCTGTTCTAACCAATCAAGTTTGGAGTGGTGTATTACAGAAGTTTACAACTTCAATTATCCTCTGTTTGCTGTCTTCACATCACCTCTTTATACCACACTAGTTACAACTCACATACTAGAGGGTTTTTTAAATAAACAGGCAATTAGAAAACATTCCAAATTTAGTAGCTCTATTATTTATAAATAATGTTATTTATTTAAAAGCACCTAACACTAGCCTCTGCCTATGATGTCCATTCTCTGTACTGCTCAGGCACAATTCTGCAAACTCCTGCTGTCTTCCTTGTGTCAGTTATTCGCTGTGTTTGCTGATTGCTGTGAGGCTGCAGACACTGCTAACGTGACTATTTGGAGTACTGAGACTCAGACAAACCTAGCCATGGCAAAAAAGGGCAGTTAAAGTTGTTATATTTACATTCAAGCAACTTCTGATTTAATAACATTCATTTTGATGTGATGACCTGCCATGAAATCCCAAGTGGATGCTCCAGAGCAGCTTTTTGAATCCATGAGTATGGAGCAGAATTCATTCACTCTGAGGAACAGAACTGAACAGCCACAGAGACACAGACACCCAAAGGTGCCTTAAGTCTTAACTTACATATTTTTCAGATTCTGTACTGCCTTAGTGTGTAACTCTGAACTCATATGAAGTGTTGGCATATTCTCCTCACAGTTTAGACAAAACAATTCCTTTCCAGCCTGAGAACCAAGGACACTGTGGCAGCCTCAGGCCCATAAAGTGCAAACAGCAGCAATTTGAGGAGAGCAATCTGGGAGGATGGGACTTCCTAACCTGAAGCTGTAATTAAACAATTAACCCCAAAATGTAAATGGACCAAAACTTATAAAAGTGTAAAAACTCGTGACTCACAGTCCATCTTGGGTGTAGCCACAGCCAGGCTCTTGCACGGCCCAATGTGGATCCTCTGAAGGACTTTAATAAATCCCTACTTTATTCCTTTAACACTGTCCAGCCTCTGTTCCAGGTCAGCCTCTTTAGCATCACCAACAATCCATCCACATTTCCTAATGCTACTCTACAAAACCTTCCAGCTGAATAAGCATTTCAAAAATGTACCTGCTCTGAACTGCACAACACAGGATCTGAATTTCCATCACTGAATGCTAATACATAATAATTTATTTTTTTCAAACAGTACAGCTTTTTACTCCAGAATTTGCTAGCAGCTGTTTAGCCAGAAGTCATTTGGAAGGGACAGACTTCAAAGAGGAGAAGGAAGAAAGAAAAGGCTAAAATAAAGATTTATGCCAGACGAAGTCCAAGGTGGCTTTCTGTTGTAAGAGCAAAGCATACAGGAAATAGGTATTTATTTGGGTGGGGAGATGGAGATAACGAAAAGGGAGGACACTGAAAGGCAGGTAGGAGGCAGCCTAAATGCAGAGACAGATGAAGCAAATACACAGCACCTTTAAGAACCAGAGCATGTACTCAGCTGTAATTTCTTAAAGCTTCTTGTTGTCACCGTGAGGGGCATATTAAATCCATGTCACAGATCAGAGGACTCAGCCTTACAGGTATGAAGAATTCTGAGTTCCTTTAGCCAGTTGTTTAAATAAAACAAAGAAATGTGAACTGAAGCATGGCAAGCTCCTCCTATGCTCTATGTGGTAAAAACAAAGTCAGTTAAATTACTCTGCAGTTTCTAATTGTTCTGCTAAATTACCCAGAGAAAATAATAATAATTTTAAAAAGCAATGCAAATTATATTTACCAGAGTGTTTCATTTTGAAATGAACATTAACAAAATAAAGAACTCTATCAGAAGCTATTATTTCTGGGTTTAAATTTTCTTTCATTTTTTCCTGTTTTCTGGCTATACCTCAGTCATCACAGCTGACTACTTTATCATGCTTTAGTTACTCATCATAGGATTTCCTGTGTTACACAGAATAGCTCTGCAATAGTCAACTGAGTCCAGGTTAACTGTGGTGGAAACAGCCTGCAATCACCAGTGAAATGTGTTGCAATGTTTTAGAGAAAGACTTTACAAGAAAAACAATAACTCATGACAGTCACAGAATTCATAGGAACCAACTCCCCTGACCCTCCTGCCTTGCGTAGTGTTGGCTTTGTCAGCTCCAGCCTCTTGCACTAATAATTAAGGGGAAGTTGATGAGTTTTACACATTCTCAGCCTACAAAGCTATGTGTGATTCCACTGCTATGAAAGTTTTAGAAAAGCTGTCTTGGGAAAACCTGCAAAGACCACATTTCTTTGGGTAGATATCATTATTGTACTTCCCCATCCCATTATTACTCTAACTGTTAGAAATATGGTGAAAAATCAAGAAGAGAATGAATTTTAGAATAAATAAACAGAGGCTTGCTGATGAGAAAATGGGAAGAATTTACCCAGCTCTTGTCAATTCTGTACTCATCAAGCGCTACACTACCCAATATTAAATTCCAGCAACACCAAGTTCAATGAATAATTTGTGAGCTCTGAGTGGCTGTTTTATAACAATAAAGAATCACATGAGACCCATCATTCTCATTACAACATCAAACTCCAGACTGTGTTCATTTTCTCTGTTTCTGGTTTAGTGGAATCTCATCAACCTTTAGTTAGTGCAAGGCTGTTCTCATCAATAGGTAAAGACTTTATGGAAGTTGGGGTTTGGGGATGAGTTTGCTAAAAAACAAAAATATGGTTATAGCAAAACACATCAAAAACCCACCATTTAAAGAGCTACCTCTGTACTACCAGAAAGAGAAGGAGCCTTTTTGTATGCAAAGATACAAGGTACTCATTTCATGCAGTGGATTCAAATGAAATAAAACATTCTTTTGACAATTTAGCACCTCAAAAACAACTGGGAATAAAAACCCCACTGAAAACCTCACTGACTGTTTGGTAACAACTTGAGAATCTGACAGTGAGATAGATATTCCTACCCAGCCTGTGGGTACAGGAAAGGTTGGCCAGACTGGAAATAGCTGAAATATATGGAATATAAGGCACCAAGCATCACACAGTTGTCAACATGAGCATCCCCAGAAGGACCAAGCAGCTCTCAGACCATGGGATTTGCTTGATTCTGGAAAAACATGGGCATTGTGTTAATGGGACAAGGAGGACTGAGGTGCAAACAGTACAGAAGTAGAACGTGCTCTGAGTCCACATGAGTATACTCTAAGAGTAGCATATTAAGAGATTAAAATATTAAGATGTTATTTTGAAACATTAATTCACCAATATTTCTTTCACAACAGAAAGGCTGCAATGCAAACTGAAACATTTTTATTCAGATTGTCATGACTCTGCAACAGATTCTGTAGATAACTGCCAGGGCATAACAACAAAAAGCAAAGGAACAAAAACCCCAAACTGTCCCTTTGTAAATTTTTAAATAAAAAGACGGTAAAGCAATTCTCCTTCCACTCTATCAGGTCCATCAAGGTTTCAAGACGGAGGTGGCATGTGTGAGGTGTTTTGGTTTTGATTAAAGCTGATTAATTACTGACTCATTGAATAGGAGAAGTCTTGTGTCAAAATGGTGTCAGCAAGAGCTCATAGAGCTAGACACGTGCCTTTGGTATAAGGCTTTCAGAATCTGATCATGCAAACAGCAGGTGTTTAATTGCCTTTGGTCACCTTTAAAAGTTTCATTTACTGCCACTGAAGTACTAAGTACCTTTAAGAATTTTTTATTTTTGATTAAAGATGCTGTAGAAAGCACAGAAATTGCCTCCTCGGAGGATTCAAATATAATAAATCATCGAGAATGCTGAAATACAATACTGAGAGCTGATAGCCATGTGGGAATTTATTTCAGGATATTTTGACTGATGGCACAGACATCAGAAATAAGCACTTAGTAAAACTGCTGTTCTTACAGGAATATATGGCAAAACAAAGTCAAATCCCCACAGGCTGTGCTATAATACCACACTACAGGGAAACATTTCTAGAACTAATAGCCACAAACACCCTGGGCTGGGCAGCTGTGCCACAGAGACCTGTGCAGAACATCTGATAATCTCAGGACAAGCTGAGCACTGGCCATGGGCATCTGGGTTTGCCTTCAATACTCTACAGTCTAACATTTTAACTATTTAGATCCTAAATTTGTGCTCTGTGGAAGGGAAAGATTCCAAATCAGCCAATCTCAGCACAGAAAAGGCTCTAATGATCTCCCTGTTTCACAAACCTTGACACAAATTTAGGATGTTGCTTCATCCCACACATCCTTACCTTCACAAGCCAATGTTGTGCAAATCAGCTGTCAGTGTTGTTTTGATTTTAATATGATGCTAATGAAACTAAAGACTAATTCACTTTTCAGACAGGAATGACACTTTAAAAGCCAAGGCACAAAATGTTTGGGAGCTGTAAACTTTAAATCATGTGGAAAACATAATTTTAGTAAGAAAAGCACAAACCAGAAAAATTACTTCACCAAACAAATGCCACCTACTATTACCAATCCCTCACCAATACACCTGCATTCATAATGCCTCTACTGAACTACTGAACTGCAAGCAAGAATTACAGTGAGTGTGAAACTCTGAGGTTAATTACTAAAAGGCTTTTTCCAGAAACAACAGTGGCTTCAATCTACAAACACACCCTCAAGTGTCTGGAGAGACCTTCGTGTACGTTAAGGCTTGCATTGATTTTAAACACTGAGCAAATTAAAGGATGAATGTGTCAGTGAATTCCCCTATGAAACAGTTTGTTTAAAAATGTGGATTTGAGTATTTTTCTTCTCAGAGAGGTGTATATACGCTTTGATGACAAACGCAAGTAGCCCCACATCACTAAAATTTAACACTGCAACAGGAACGTCCATCCCAAATGAATCCTGTACAAACCAAAAGGACCATCTTCAAATCAGGGCCCCTCTGGATAACAATTTCTCCTTTTTAGTGAAGAGCTCATAGTATTAATCACTTCCATATAGTTTGAATCTCACCTTTTGTAAAGGGTACAAAGAAAGCATACCAGTGTTGCCAATAATATCATTAGCAAAAGAAGGGTGGAGAAAATTGCATTACATTGCATTGCAACATTAATAAACATCTAATTTCTGCCTATGAACTGAGCACCCAGTCTCCTGTGAAGACACCTTAAGCTTAACCCAGCATTGGTTTTATAGCATCCACTCCTGTTGAAGTGAAATGGCATCTGTTTGTACTACTTTAGCAATCATAGGAATGTTTTTTATTTCTCCTGTTTTAATACCAGCGCTGTTTTTTGGGGTTGTATTATATGATTTTTTCAACTCAGAACTGCCGCCTGGAATTGAGCAACCTCTAAAGCTTCGTTTTTTCCACTCCTTGATGATTACAGCCATGGTCACGGTAAGTTAAATTTCTTAACCTGAGGATTTCGCTTTTGCTTAGGTAGGATATTTGGGACCTGGAGGAAAATGGCTTAAGGGTGAAAAAAAAAAAGAAAAAAGCAATTCATACTCCTGAAGCCTGTAAGCATTAATGCATGAACCCAAAACATGTTAAATTAACTCATAAAATTAATATGATTGACCTTAAAAGCTTCTTTGGATTTTTCAGTCAAACTGCAGCCACTTTCTGCTGGGAAACTGTTTCATGTGAAAATTTAAAACAAATATCTAGATGTATCCTGTACGTATTGAACTGCATGTACATAGAATAATGCAGTCTGTTCAGGAACAAGCCAACATTACTCCTCTTCTTCCAAATTCTTTCTTTTCAACAGGGAAAGATTTTGGAGAAGCTGGGGATCTGCAATGATTTAACCATACTGCGAGCAGCGCTCAATGGGATCCCACCATGGAGAGATTCCAAACTGCTCATCAAAGATCTCACAGTAGATGAGGTACCCTTGAGGATTTACCAGCCCAAAAGCCCACCCACTGGCAAAAGAAGAGGAATTCTGTATTTTCATGGAGGTGCTGGCACGTTTGGGAGCATTAGTAAGAAATGGGCAAGTTTTATTTTTCAACTCAAATTCAAATCTTTACATTTTTGCTTTCAGGCACGTGTCAGTCAATGTCCTTCCCAGTGTCATCAGTCTTTGCTCAGTGCAAACTGGAAAGTATTTGTGGAATGAATAGTCTTGTGCTAAAGGGAGTCACATCTCTTCTTCCTTTGGGCAAGAGACCTGTGATCCAGAAATCCCTCACCCTGCTCTCAGCTCTGAGGGATGCTGCTCTACTAAGACTACCCTATCTTACATAAAAGATACAATAGAGGTCCAAGGAAGAATTTAAATACATTTAAAAAATTGTAAATTAATTCCCATTCATGCAAACAAGGAATCCAAACGAAGGAAAATATAACTAATGAAGGAGCAGTTTGGGGAAGTTTGATTCTTGTGGTGACATGGCCCAGGATACTTGACTTCTTTTGCAGAAAGGGAGATAACCCTTGTCCCAGCAGCTGGGAGTTCAGCCTCCTGAGTGCTCCAGGAAGCCAAGGCTTCCTCTGCAAGCCAAGGCCCCTAACCTGGAAATCTGAACTTTGTTCCAGGGGTCAGGCAGTGCAATTTGAGGGGTTTGAATCCTTCACTGTTCCAAAGGGTAGGTCTGCACTATACTGAGCAGAGTTGAGTTTCCTGACATCCTTCATCTCCGTGCAGGAATCCCCTCTGCTCTGGGGCACAGATAAGCTGCCCTGCTGTACTCAGAGCACAGCAGGCTGGGTGCAGTGTCAGGCTCACATCCAGAGCCCGGGTGGCAGTGAGGACTCCAGGGATGGCAGGCACTCTGTGATCTGAGTGACAGGGGAATTCCTCTCGCTGGAAGAAAAAAACACGTGACACAAGTTGCGCAGTGAGTCCCTGTTCACATGGCATGGCTGGATGTAACATTCATACCTGAGCACACAGAGTGGGACCTGACCTTTGGCTTCAATTCCTTGTGGTGTTTGAGAACAGGAAAACAACCAGCATGATGACAAGCTTTCAGAGGGCCTTTGGGAATCTCCAGCCTAGGAAGTCTGAAGTCTGCAACCAGCAAATTAGCAGATTAGCAGATTAGCTACACTGAAGAGAATCAGTGGATAGATAACTTGAAATGGATGTCATACTTCACAAATCCTAGAATCACTGAATAGTTGGGGTGGAAGGGACCTTAAGGCTCATTCTCCTTCCAGGTCCCTGCCATGGGCAGGGACACCTTCCACTATTCCAGGTTGTTCCAAGCCCTGTCCTACCTGGCCTTGGACACTTCCAGGGATGGGGCAGCCACAGCTGCTCTGGGCATCTTGTGCCAGGGCCTCCCCACCCTCACAGGGAGGAATTTCTTCCTAATATCTAATCTAAATCCCCTCTTTATCAGTTCAATTTAAGTTTTTTTAAGTCAGCAAATACATGACCGAAGGAGACTGAGTTGCTAAAACCCGCTTTGATTTCCAGAAAAGTCTCCTAAAGAGGCTACACAGCCAGGAAACAAGAGGGAAAGTCTCTCATTTGGATTACAGCTGATTGAAAGACAGAAAAAAGATGGGTAATGGGAAGCTCCTGTGAGATTCCCAGAAGGAGATCTGTACAGGGAGCAGTGCTAATCAATTTATTCAAACACGGAAAAGATGGTGCAAGGTAATGGGGTATGAAATCCTCTGAGGGTCATAAATGGGTGGCTGAAAAACTGCAGAATGTCTGTATGACAGCAAAGAATCAGACAATAAAATGACAGGTGAAATGGCGTGTAGACAAGTCAAACAGATGAACAGAGCATTCTGATCTTATAAATAAAGCAATGGACTCCAAGCAGGAGCAGGAAGATCTTGCATGAGGATGGTCTTGGGATTATGGCAGGAAGTTGCCTGAAAATGCTGACATATTGCACAGTAGCAGTCAAAAAGCAAATAAAATGCTATTAGTAGGAAAGGAAAGACAAAACAGGAAACTTTTTTATGCCACTGTAATAAATCTGTGGTGTATCTAAATATAGTATAGTGCTTATAGTTCTGTTTCCCATTCCTCAAAAAGGATAAAGCAGTACTGGAAAGACTTGGAGACTGCCTAGATGAGAAAAGTGCTCCTGTGCAGAGAATATGTGAACAAACTATGACTCTTCAGGCTGCAAAAGATGCATAAAGACAGATACACTAAGGGACTACAAAATCATGAGAAGCAAGAGAAATTAAGTGGGGAAGGATTTACCCACCATTTCTTACAGTACAAGAGTCAATGTCACCATGTGGAAGCAGTGAATGCCAAGTATAAAAGGAGCAACTAGAAATGGCTCTTCACACCTTCACAAGCAAGTGAGAACTCCTTGCACAGAGGAGTGGTTAAGGTTAAAATCATGGGCTTAAGAAGTGCTTTGGGTAATTCACAGAGGAAATGCTAATCAAAGGCACTAGGTATAAAGACAGCTTCTGTCTGAAAGCCTTAAATTCCTGTATGCTCCTTATTCCTGTTTGTCCACAGCTTACACTCTCCTAAGACCCTCTCCTTTTGTTGATCACCAGGTGAGATGTGAGGGCACCCCAGACAGATTTCTGGGTTCCCCTTATCACCATCCTTACATGGCTGTGTGATGCCCAGAGAGCCATGAGCAACAGACAATGAGTTCATGTGTAAAGACCACATTCCATAGCACGAGTTCCTTATCAGTCTCATATTGCGGTGCCTTCCACACAGCATATGTTCAGGGATCTATATTTTCATTTCTAAAGGATATTTGATTTCAAATCATCATTTCTGATAACTTTCTCTCTAGGAGCCTATGAAAGATTATGCCGCTATATGGCCAAAAAATGCAACTCAGTGGTTGTGTCTGTTGGGTAAGTGCTATTTTGCCATAGAAGTATTTATGGGAATACAGCTCTCAGTTGAAACTCTTCTGAAAAATATGCTGAAAATATTTACTGCTTTAGATCACACCCCTATTTTTCACTTAAACCTTTCATTTAATTCAGAAATGTGTTTATAGGCAAAATATTCTAAAATAGCTGTAGCATCATTAGTTTGGCCTTCCAATCTACACAGTTAAACTCAAATATAATCTTTAAGAAAAGAAAAAAAAAGCCTGCAGAACTACCACAGCAACTGTAAACAACACAACTGGAATGTATATAACTCCACTGACAATAACCACAGCCTCTGACATTTCAGGTACCGCCTGGCTCCCGAGCACCCCTACCCAGGGCAATATTCTGACTGTCTCAATGCCACCTTATACTTCATGAGGAATTTAGAAGAATATCACGTGGATCCTGGTCTCATCATCATTAGTGGTGATAGCTGTGGAGCTAATTTTGCTACAGTTATTTGCCAAATCCTGCTGAATGATAGAGATCTGCCAAAAATACGCGCTCAGGTCCTGCTTTACCCAGGACTCCAGGGGCTGGATTTCCAGCTGCCCTCCTACCAGCAGAATGCTTTCGTCCCCGTGTTGACCCAGAAGATGATTGTCTACTTCTGTTTTCGTTACCTTAACAAAAAACCCACATTTTGGAAAGATGTTCTAAAAAACTGCCATGTTCCTGAGAGTATGAGACACCAGTATAAAAAATGGGTAAGTGCTGACCTTATTCCTGATGAATTTAAGATTAGAGGCTACGTACCACCAAAACCCACAACATATAAACCTGAAGTCCATGAAGCTGTCAAAGAAATTTTAGCAATAACATTTTCCCCACTTTTAGCTGAAGATTCCATTATTTCCCAGCTCCCTGAGTGCTACATTGTGACCTGTGAGTTTGATGTGTTGAGGGATGATGGTCTGTTATACAGGAAGAGACTAGAGGACAATGGTGTTCAGGTGACCTGGTATCATTCCAAGAATGGCTTCCATGGAATTTTAGCCTTTTTTGGCTATGGGATTTTTTCCTTTTTATCTGGAAATAAGATAATGGACAATATGGTGAATTATATAAACAGTTTATAGAAGTGTTTTTCAGAAGAGAGATGCAAGTCATGCAGCATCTTTGATGAATTTATACTCGGCAAGGAATATATACACTTCTGATTTATGCTTTGGATTTTGACTGCATTTTGTAGTTTCTGATTTCTGCTTCTGTAGTGACTCTCAAACAAATGTTAAGATTATTTGAAGTTCCACCATTCTAGAAAATATTCCTGTAAAAACACACCAATAAGACGGACATGAAAAAGGCAAGGCACCTAGCACATCCTGTTTCACTAAACTACAGCAATTTCAGTATCTTTGCAAGGCTGGCACACGCTGAAGGCAAGAATTCCCCTGAAGATTTTTCAACAGCCAAGAAATGCTGAATACAACAGCTGAGATCTGCTTTGGCCCTTGTGACAGACAGGAGGTGTTGATGGGATCAGATGGAGAACTCATTTCTATGTAGTCTTACAGCAGACACTGAAATTGCAGCCATGAATTTAATTTCCAGGGTTAATCTGTACAAAGACTACACTGCTCCAGAAGTCGGGAAGTCAGAAGGAAGGCTCCTGTCTGGAGCAGAAATCCTAAATTGGAACCAGTGTGGGTTTGATTTTGTTTGAGATCTGAGAAATGATGTTTCATTTGGGAACTTCATTCTCAGACTGGAGTCCCTGAGCTGGATGTCAGAGAAGTGCAGGGGTGAGATTTTTCCATGACCCTTTTTTCTTTCAAGATTATCTTATGCTCAAGGTGCCTGTTCTGCTGTGTTGAGAAAGTTCTGAAAGTCATATAAAGAAGGCAGAGAAGCACAATTGTATCTATATTATCACTGTAATGCTGTGGTGATTCTGTGATGCTTTCAACAACAAAAAATAAAAACTAGCACTGCAAATATTTCTGTTATAAGAGTGAGAGTTACATTTGCTAAACACATATTAACTGATAAACCCAACTGAACCCAACACTGTGGTGAAAGGAACAACAAAACACAGGCAGAGACCCCAATCCTGCTACTTCTACCTGGTCACATCTGTGCTGTGGTCAGTAATTACCTTACCTAACAACTGGGTATGACAACATAACTGTGAAAACAAATACAAACTGGAAGTGCACAAACACTGATGGATGGAGTATTTTTTTTTTCAAATCTGGGCTTTTGCTGATTTTTGAAACAAGATTTCCTTCTATTTCAGAATATTTTATGATAAGCATGTGCCCTGTTAAAAACACTCAACCTCTCACTAGAGAAACAACATGAAATTAATTTTTTATAAAGTTTTGGAACTAAAATGACATGGTAATTTCCCCCCATCAATTATAATTTGACTTTACAACAACAACAACAACAACAAAAAAATCACCAAACCAAACCAAAACAAACAAAAAAACCCCAAAACTGAGACAACAACAAGAAAAAAACAACCCGCACATAGCTACCTAAAAAGTCAGATTTTTAACTCTTTTTTACCTCTTTTCTTTCCCCGTGAATCTGCAATTTAAATGTTCTGACACCCTAGTTCTTTGAAGAGTTGCAGACTTAGATTCACAATTCAATTTCATCATTTAAAGTACACCTCTACATTAGCCCAATAATACTCCTCAGCAGGAACAAGACAAAGCAGTTTGATTTGGAACTCTTTAATCACTGCTTATCTTAAGTCATTCTCAGCTGTACTTGTGGCACTCAGAGTTACTGAAAGCTACCTGCAACAAGGTCACCCAATCATGAATCTAAAGTCAGCCTCCTGTGGCTTGTTTAAAACATGTCCTTCTGTTAGAAGAAAACACAAATATTAAAAATAACTGAGATTTGGGTAATGACAGAATTTTCTGAGTGCACCTTTCCAAAGAGCACTGGTGACAATACCCTTGGCCTTTCTGAGTGACAATCATCACATGCAGGTTCCCACTCCTGAGGAAACTCTTCAGATGAGTGTTTTATAATGCCACAAACTCAAAGCACACAAATGCTCTCTGTCTGTTTTCCACCTCCAACTAATTTAATACTAATGCAGTTCATTCATAACACTCTTCCCCCAACTGAGCACTGGTTTCTTGCAAAAATTCCAAAATGCTGCTGGCATAGATCTGTTAACAAATCAAGGACTTTGACCAACTTATCTTTTGTGAGATAACAGGAATGGGGGGAAAGTGGGAGAGGGAAAGATACCTGCTAATGTATTTGTAAAAGGGAGGAGAGAGGTTTTTACTGGAGCAAACAAAGACCAGGAAGATTAAGAAAGAATCAGAAAGTAACAAGACAACTATATATATTGGAAAGTCAAATCAAAGACATGCCAGACCACTGCAGTTCAGCAAGATGGCAGCTGTACTCACAGTGCTGGTGTTATTGGTAGTTGGTTTTCTTGCTGGATTTCTATTTTTGGTCATAGGGGCAATTAATTTTGATTTTTCCAACTCAGAAATTCCTCCTGGAGTGAACCAGCCTGCAAAGCTCCGAATCATTCACATAATTTTAATATGCACAGCTGTGGTGGTAAGTGAACCTGGTGTGATTTTTTGGGGGAAGAACAGTGAACCTGTAGTAGATTTTAAACTTGCTACTGTGCTAGAATTCTGCATGGAATTATGTTCCAGAGAGGAGAGCAGGGCATTGCTGTCAGGCTGCATGTTTTATTGAGCTGAGTGTTGCTAAAGAAACTTTTTCCAGACTTTTGACACTGCACTGCTCTAATCCAGTCCTGCCCAGCTCTGTCTTAGGCGGTACCTAAACGGTGCCTTAATACAAGTGTGTGAAAGTCTGACTGTGCTTCTGCCCTGACTCAAGCTGACCTAGCAATGATTTGATTTATGATGTTTATGCAGGCTGGATCATTTGGATTCCCATTCTTGGTTCAGACCATACCAGATGTCTCTGGACCGTGCTTTCAAGCTTTTCTTGGGCATGGGGATGAGAATTCTGTATTTGCTTTGAATATAAAGTGAGAAGCTGAACATTTCAGAATTGGCCTTGGGAGGGAGAGTTTTTGTCCCACAAGTGATGAAATTAGGTAACGTTGCCCAAGAGGAGCTGAAGGAATTCTTCTGTCCAGAACACATTTATGTAATTCCTGCAGCAACTAAGCAGGATTGTCTGATGGGAATGTGGGGCTCTGGCCAGCCCAAATTCTCCAGGTGAAGCAGCTTGTAAAAGCGTGGGAAGGTAATCAGTCTCCAAGAGCAGCACTCAACATCTGCTGAGCTCTGCTGACAGAGGAGCTCGCTGAATCACAGCTATTTCCATGTAATGATAGGTGTAGAGATCCTCTGATGAGACAGGGTATTAGATAGGAGATAACAGGTTTTGCGTTTATTGACTAAATTATTTTAATGGAATAACTGCAAAGAGTTACAAGATATTTAAAATTTAAAAATGAAAACAAAGAAAAAAATCTCTGTCAGAAATATTCTAGGTTATGCTCAAATATAGTAAAGAATTCTAGATATATATTCTCATATTTTGACTGCACAGAAGTTGTAATTAGACAGAGATTACATCACTTGAGCAGCTGGAACAGCCAGTTCTCTTTTAATCATCAATACACTGCCCACCATAAACCAGCATTGTTTATGCTGCAATGTAAACAACACGGGGTAAAAGAAAACAAACAAGTTGAATGTAAAAGTTAAAATATTCTTTGTTCCATTCCTGCTTGGAAAATAGCAAATACAAAAGAATAAATCATTTTATCATGTTTGTATACAACTGGAGACACTAAGGCTAGTTTCTGCAAAAAATTAAAATCAGTATATTGCAAAATGTCTTAGTTTCTTAATCTTTCCTCAAGATCAGGCCTGGAGAATATTATAAATAACTGGAATCACTGAAAAAAAGGCCTTTAGTAGACAAATATATTGAGAGTCATGACACTACTGACAATCCATGCAAATGTGGCTGTCCAATAAGAAATATTTATAACAGAATCCTGAGTACTATGAAATAGATCCAGATATTCCTAAGGACTGAAGTACTGACTGGCATGGAGGAACAATGCATTTCAAAACAGATGCTATGCCTTTTATTTATGCAAAGTTATGTTGGAGCACTAGCTCTGATTTGTATTAATTTTCTGGTGCCTGGCATGAACATCACTATGGCACAGAGAGTGAACAGAAGTTCATTCCTACTAAATATGTCAGGATCTTCTGGTCAGTGCGTGGCACACATCAGTGAGACTTAGGAGATGGATCAAAAAGCAATTATCAAACATGTTCTTAACTTAGTCAACTTTACTTTGGACAAGTGTCTGCACCATGAAAACCAGCACCAGAATGATCATCTTTTGCTATGTTTTCACATCTTCTGGGGGGAAGGACAAAATAACCACTGAAAACCAAACTTGCTTTCAATGTTAGGTAAAGGACCTGCTGAGAAAGCAAAGGGATCTGTTTCACCAGTCTGTCAATGTTGTGTTGTTAGGGGTTCTGTTCTTTGGCCCATGTAACTCTCACAACCTCTCCTGATGCTGCTGTTACTTGCTCAGTTGTCTCCCATACCTGTACAACTACACTTTTAGTTTATTACTGCCCTAAAAATACACGACTTCGGCACTGTGAGTTTACTGTCCACACAGTTCCTTTCCTCTGGAACATACAACATCTCTCAAGTGAGCTCTCTGTTGTCTTTGCCTTTGAACAGGGAAAGATTTTGGAAAACATTGGCATCTGCCCTCAGGTGAGCTTTGTGAGGTACATGCAAGGAAGAAAGGCTCTGGGGGCAGACCCGAAGCTCTTCATCAAGGATCTGTGCTTTGAGAAAGTGCCTGTAAGGATTTACCAGCCTAAAGCTCCATCTGCCAGCCAAAGGAAAGGAGTTATGTTTTTTCATGGAGGAGGATGGGTATTTGGAAGTCTTGGTAAGATGTCTAACAGAAATAGTTCAGTTAAAGAAATACATACTTCATAAATAGTAAAGTTGGTTGTTTCTTCATCTGCAGCAGTTGCAAACTTTGGGTATAACCACGGGTTCAATCTTGCTGCCAGAAGAAGGCATCTGCTGTGGATAATGTGATTTTTCTTACAGGACAATGATAGAAGGGGAAAAAATACTGAAAGAGGAAGATGAGGAGGTACAAAAAACTGAGGAGCTTTGTAGGAAGCAGCAGAGAAGGATAGAGAGCATTTCCTTCTTGCAATTCTTTGACTTCTCCAATAGATAGCATCTCTGGAGAGAAAGTGCACCCCAATCTAAATCCAAACCCCACCAAATCTCTTTCAGAGACCCACGAAGAGCTGTGCCGCTTTATTGCCAGAGAAAGTGAATCTGTGGTTGTATCTGTGGGGTGAGTCTTTGCTCTTGCTGATTTTGAGAGATTATTTTACACAGTGTCAATATCACCCCAGTCACAGCAACAATCTTCCTCAGAGAAATGTCTCTGTGGGACTTTTCAAGAATGGGATTTACAACCTCATTCTGCTGTTGCTTGGAGACACTGAAGACTCACTTGGGCTGTTTTCACTGTCTGATTGCATCACAAATTATACTTTGGGATATCTGCTTGGAAAATGAAGTTCTGAATCAAATTTTCAAATTCCAGACTCAAAACTGATTGTAAACAGATAGTAAGCTATATGATCTCCTTAACACTTATTCAAGGAAAGCCTGCTTGATGCTTAGAGAAGCACAGTGTGAAAGACAAGCTAATACATTATCAAAACACTGGCATCATGGTTCAGTTCACAAGGATATGTAACATAACTTTACGTAACAAGGATATAAAGCAGAAGTATTGTCATTTGTGTCCAACCCATGAAAACTGAGGCAGAAAGTAACTAAATGATTGTCAATAAAACCTACATATAGCTGGCAGCTGAGTACTCCTGTGTTGTTGATGACCTAAGAGACATCATAAACAGATGATATCATAACAAAATAATCTGTACATTTTACTGATGGTAATCCTATGGAGACAATGAAAACTCTGCAGGAATCAGGGTATTCCTGGATGCAGGAATCAGGGATTCCTGGTTGCAAGAATCAAGGTGTTCCTGGTTGCAGGAACCAGGACTTTAGCAACACATTTAAAACTCGTATTTCCTTCTCTTACACTTGTGTCCGTGTCCCAGGTACCGTTTAGCCCCTGAGCACAAATACCCCGCCGCCTATGAAGACTGCCTGAGCGCCACCCAGCACTTCCTGCAGCACCTGCAGCACTACGGCGTGGATCCCGCCCGGGTCACCGTCTGCGGGGACAGCGCTGGGGGCAACCTGGCAGCTGCTGTCAGCCAGACGCTGGCAGGCAGCTCACACCTCCCCAGGCTCCGTGCTCAGATCCTCATCTACCCAGGCCTGCAGGCGCTGGACTTCAATTTACCATCCTACCAACAAAATCGGGGAGTCCCTCTGCTCTTCCGGGAACGTGCTGCTTTCTACATGCTGCAGTATCTGAATGGAAATGCAACAAAACTGGAAGAGGTCTTGGAAGGTTCCCATATCCCGATAGATATTAAATTAAAGTATAAAAAGTGGGTGAGTCCAGACAACATCCCTGAGGAATTTAAGGTCAGAGGCTACAAACCACGTGTGCTGCTTGACTGTACAACTGAAGTTTATGAGACAGTGAAGAGATTCTGTGAGCCCAACCTGTGCCCGCTGCTGGCTGAAGATGCAGTTATTGGGCAGCTGCCAGAAACTTTCATCCTGACCTGCGAGTACGNACATGCTGCAGTATCTGAATGGAAATGCAACAAAACTGGAAGAGGTCTTGGAAGGTTCCCATATCCCGATAGATATTAAATTAAAGTATATGAAGTGGGTGAGTCCAGACAACATCCCTGAGGAATTTAAGGTCAGAGGCTACAAACCACGTGTGCTGCTTGACTGTACAACTGAAGTTTATGAGACAGTGAAGAGATTCTGTGAGCCCAACCTGTGCCCGCTGCTGGCTGAAGATGCAGTTATTGGGCAGCTGCCAGAAACTTTCATCCTGACCTGCGAGTACGACGTGCTGCGGGACGATGGATTGTTGTACAAGAAGAGGCTGGAGGACAACGGGGTTCCAGTGACCTGGTACCACCTCGAGGATGGGTTCCATGGCATCATCAACTCATTTAATAGTGCCTGGTTGTCATTTCCATCTGGAAAAAGGGGCCTTGATAACATTGTGACTTTTCTAAGAAGCTTATAGCAACATTTTTCTTTGTTTCTGTAAGAACTGCCAAATTTCTCTGGTCCTTTATGCTTCCAAATTTCATATAAGAAGTTCGTATAGAACAATTTGTTAATAAGCAATTATGCCAGTGTGATCACCATAGAAGACATTTCGAGAATAGTTTATTTTATTGGAAAAAACATTAATCCATACACAGTCTGCCTATTTCAATCATCTGTTTGGACTGGACACTTGTCCAGCACAAGTACTGCTCTCTCAATACATATAAAAGATGCAGTAAAATTTTAAGCCAACATCTGGTCTGACGTGTTTTATTCAATTACATTTGATGATTTCATTCTTCCTAGAAGTGTGTGTTAGGGCAAAGGAGAAAGGCACTGTCACTACAGTGCTATAATGCACAGCCTGTTTCTCTCTGTTACATGTAGCACCTGAGTTTAAGATTCCCAATTTGAAGATGTCTGCTGGCTAGGTAACCAATATTTTATACTCAAAAAAAAATGGAATCGCATTAGTTAACTTGACTTTTAGAACTGCAACTGTTCCCAAGAGAAAACTCTAATTAAACAATTTTGTTTAAGTCACAATGGGGAAAATGCTTTAAGTGTTTTCTTATGTTTATCAAACATACGGGTATGCTGAAAAACTTGTTTTGTGCTTGAACTGAATCCTAGAATCACTGAATGGTTTGGGTTGGAAAAAACATTAAAGCTCATCTCATTCCAACACCCTGCCATGGGCAGGGACACCTGGCCTAGCCCAGGTTGCTTCAAGCCCCAAATAATCTAACAACAAATAAAAATAGGAACAACAGCAAAGCAACAACAAAAATCTAACAACAAATAAAAAAAAACAGGACTGATGCATTTGCTTCTGCAGAGCATGCTACTTACTTTTTTCCCCCACCCCTCCCTTGTTCCCATTTCTTTTCTAAATGTCCTTGTTAAAGGTATGTATTCCAAACTACATGAAGCGTGCCCACAATGCAGGAAGCAAATGTTGTGGCTGCAGATCAGCTGCAAGGGATAATTTAATCTCCAAATTCACTGGCTCTCCATCATAGACTAGAACTTCATTCAGGACTCAGTCTCTGAGCACTCAATGTTATCATCCGCAATCCAAGAATTCTGTATTTAATACCAGACCCTTTATCAATCCCACAATTACCATAAAGATAAACAGGAAATTAAACACATTGACTCTTCTCCAATGTGATAACTGCTGGCACACTGCCCAACATTTCCAAGGACTTTAAAGTGAGCAACACCTGTGAGATCTCTTGCAACTGGGACTGCTCCAGGCCATACTGTTACCTGAAAAAGCCAAATCACAGATAGGTGTGAAGACACATCACCTCTGGATACGTGAAATGGCATTTTTTTATCTACTGCCAGGGATACTGCTGGTGATTTTTGTTACTTCATTCATATCAGCAATCATAAAAACAATTCGAACTGAGTATGCCAATTGCAGCATCCCTCCTGGAGTGAACAATCCTGGACAACTTCGACTTATTGTTGCTGCTTTGATTGTTACATCTACTCTGGTGAGTAACTCTGCTGCGACTTGTGCCAGAAACATTGTTAAATGTTAATTTTGTTGTACGTGTAAATACCAGAATCCTGCCAGCTCCATCAAGGCTTAAATGATGGCTTTTCTCTTCTGGGGGATGACTTGAGAGGACAGTTTTTGGAAAACCATTTCTGTTAGACCTCAGTCAGATTTTTCTCCATTACATAAGGATTAAGTCAACCATAAGAGCCCAAGCTTTATCAGCTGAGCTTCCCTAACTAAATTTAAAATTAAATATTTATAAAAACGGAGATTGCCTTGATTTCCACTTTCGCTGAGCACACATGATGTATTTAGGCCACTCTTGGGGTTTTCCAGAAACATGGGAGGCTGGGTAATGGAAGTACCAGTAATGGGAGACTGGATGCTTTTTAAGAAGTCAAAGCCAGACATCCCAGAAACCTCAGAGGGACGAGAGACACTTGGGAGCACTGGCAAGGCCTCCTTCACCAACTGCGCCTTACCAGATGCCCCTTCAATGAGTGTCCCTCACCAACTGCCCTTCTCCAGGTGCCCCCTCACCAGTAGCCCCTCACCATTTGCCCCTTGCCAGTTGCGCCTCGTCAATTGTACCTCTCCGACTGCCCTTCTCCTGGTGCCCCTCACCAGTTACGCCTCACTAGTTACCTCTCACCACTTGCCCCTCACCATTTGCCTCTCACCAGTTACCCCTCACCATACGCCCCTTGCCAGTTGTGCTTCGCCAGTTGCACCTCTCCAATTGCCCTTTGCCAATTGCCCTTTGCCAATTGCTCTTTTCCTGGTGCCCCCTCACAAGTTACCCCTCACCATTTTCCCCTCACCAGTTACCCCTCACCATTTGCCCCTCACCCGTTGCCCCTCGCCAATTCACCTTCGCCAATTGCCCTTTTCCTGGCGCCCCCTCACCAGTTACCCCTCACCATTTGCCCCTCACCAGCTGCCCCTCACCAATTGCCCCTCTCCCGGTGCCCCCTCACCAGTTACCCCTCAC
>VXBU01015246.1:669654-773965 GCA_013400315.1 Bombycilla garrulus
GGGGACCCGCGGGCCGGGGGTTGCGCAAACACGGGGAGCCGCGGGCGGGACCCGCGTGTCCCCGCTGTCCCCGTGGGACGCTGGCGATGCCGCATCGCGGGGAGGGGATGCGGGGAGCGTCCCCGATCGGGTTTTGCCCCGGGGTACCCCCCGATCCGGACACTGCCCCCGATATCCCCCGGGCGAGGATGCTGCCCCGGGCACCGCCGGCCCAAACGCTGCCCGAGCATCCTCCGGGCGAGCACGCTGCCCCGGACACCGAGGTGTGGACACTGCCCCCGATATCCCCCCGCCGAGGATGCTGTCCCGGACACCGAGGTGCGGACGCTGCCCCGGGCAGGTGCTGGGGGGAGCGCTGCCCGTGGCGCGGGCAAACCGCATTCCGGGTTCAGGAGCGTGCTGGGGCGCGTTAGCGGAGATTGCGAGCGGCTGATGGCAGGCTCCAGTTCGGGGCTGGGCTGGTGTTCTGCCTGATAACTGTCCGCACCTTCGGGCGAAATCACCTTGCACAAGGAAAGCTGCAGCCCTTCAGCTGCTCCTGCCACGGCTGACATTTATGGCACACAATCCGGTTAGGGCTGCTTTACTTAATCCCTGGACTCCCTTTGACAGCGTTGCATAAACCGCATTAGAGCCCTCCTCAGTTCTGCTTCTGTTACTTGCTGCCTTTGAATTTCTTAAAATCTTCGGTTTTGTCACTCTTTTAGCCACAAACATCACCCCTGCTATCACGCAGACTTTGTTTTCCTCTGCACAGATTCTTAACCGTTCACATCCTCTTTAAATTAAATTCACTGACAAAGCTGCCCAGCAATCCTGAATCCCACTAGCAGGTGACAAGACAGCCTCACTGGGCATTAAAAAGAGGGATCTTGTTCAGCTGGTGAATAGTAACTGTTTGATTCCCACCTTCTTGTTTGTTCACTTATTACATCAGATTTACATTCTAGCTTGCAAGAGCATTGCAAGAGCATTGAGAAAAGAAGCAACTTCATTTTGCTCTTAGATCTGTTGTGCAAATAAAAAGCAGAAACTAACTTGCACAACACAGCCTGGCACTTTGGATTTGCAAATTGACTGAGTTTTATGGTCTAATTAATGAATATTAATTTCAGCAACGAATAACTGTTTCTACATATAGTATTTTGTTGTTATCAAGTATAAATGAAACAAGAATGACCACAAATATGTGGAGGACAATGTTGATGATTAAAATATGTACTCCAAGACAACCAGTTTGACTGATCTTTAGAAAATTTCTGACGTGACATTACAATGACATTGGATTTGAGTAGTGTAAGTAAATTTTTCTGCAGATTGCAGGATGTGAGAACTTGGGAAAATTGTTTCATTTCCAAATCAGAGTTCTGTGTTTCTTAAAATTTCCCCCAAGTAAGTTTGATGTACATACAATGCAGAGTTTTTATACCATGGCTAAATCCAGACTTTTAAAGATGACCTAATGTTTTTTTTACCTTTAACAGGGAAGGATTTTGGAGAAGACTGGGCTTTGCAGCCAAATCACTTTTGGCCGATACGTGCGACAGGGACGGAAACTAGGGTTGGATCCAAAGCTCTTTATCCAGGATCTGCAGTTTAACAAAGTACCTGTGAGGGTTTATCAGCCTAAAGCTACCTCGGATGGGCCAAGGAGAGGCATCCTCTTCTTTCATGGAGGAGGCTGGGTGTTCGGAAGCCTTGGTAAGACACTTCCAGGAGGAATTGTAGTAGTGTAGAAAGAATATTCTCATCTTTTTTAGAAGATTGAAATAAGATGTGGTTTCAGTGTGTGATTTGGGATGAAGTCTGAAGCCTTTCTGGAATGGACATTCCTTAGGCTGTCTCAAAGCTGAGGGCAATAGTGAAGCACTAAAAACAATATTTCTTTTGCAGATACGTATGAAAAGGTGTGTCGCTACCTCTCCAGGGAGAGTGACTCGGTGGTTGTGTCTGTGCAGTAAGTGAGCACTACCCAGTTCTGTAGCTGGGAGATTATTGTTGCTGTGGGACCACAGCAGAGCTGTGCTGGTGTTGGGGATGTCATTTTTTTGGCACAGGAATTTCTGTGGGATTCAGTCAAGTACATAAAGAGAAAAATAGTGATAGCGGAGATTTTGCAGCCCTTAGCTATTCATGCCCACAGATACTCCAGAAAGATACAAATGGAAATATTTGGCACACTGAGGAAGTCTATAAAAGTCAATTAAAAAATTAGGTGAAAAAGTCTTCCTTGTGCTGAACATAAAGACATGTCATAAGATGCTCCAAGAAATTGGGAACTATGGGACAAGAGAATGATTGCACTGAAATACTCCCATTTTACACATAGGAAGCAGAGGCACAAAGTTATTAAATAATCTTGTCAGGAGTATAGAGGGAGTTTTCACCATCACTGAGAACTGTACAATTCCTTGTTCAGGTCATTAATAAGATACAATCTGACTTCAGTGAGATTGAACTTCACTGACAAGTGAGTTCTTGTGGCTGAACTCACCATTTACAGCTTGTCTGCAATCCCAAACGGAGCAGCAGCTCTTTGGAGCCCTGAAGATCCTAACCTACAGCCAAACCACCCCAAAACGATAGGGCTGAAGAACAGCATGTGAGACCATTTCCTGGTTACTGCTACTGACATTTCCTTCTTCTTGTGTCCGTGTCCCAGGTACCGTTTAGCCCCTGAGCACAAATACCCCGCCGCATACGAAGACTGCCTGAGCGCCACCCAGCACTTCCTGCAGCACCTGCAGCACTACGGCGTGGATCCCGCCCGGGTCACCGTCTGCGGGGACAGCGCTGGGGGCAACCTGGCAGCTGCTGTCAGCCAGACGCTGGCAGGCAGCTCACACCTCCCCAGGCTCCGTGCTCAGATCCTCATCTACCCAGGCCTGCAGGCGCTGGACTTCAATTTACCATCCTACCAACAAAATCGGGGAGTCCCTCTGCTCTTCCGGGAACGTGCTGCTTTCTTTGCTTTGCTGTACCTCAATGGGGATGCACTGCACATGCAAGAAGTCTTGGAGGGCTCTCATATTCCGCCAGACATGAGGCTGAAGTATAGGAAGTGGGTGAGTCCAGACAACATCCCTGAGGAATTTAAGGTCAGAGGTGTGAAGCCACTTAGGCCCACTGATTTTATAGCTGAAGTTTATGAGACAGTGAAGAGATTCTGCGAGCCCAACCTGTGCCCACTGTTGGCTGAAGACTCTGTTGTTCACCAGCTGCCAGAATCTTTCATCCTGACCTGCGAGTACGACGTGCTGCGGGACGATGGCTTGTTGTACAAGAAGAGGCTGGAGGACAACGGGGTTCGGGTGACCTGGTACCACCTCGAGGATGGGTTCCATGGCATCATAAGCCTGTATGATTATTGTGGCTTCTCATTTCCATCTGGGAAAAGGGGATTGGACAGGGTTGTTAACTTCCTAAAAACCTTATAGTAAACATCTTAGATTCCATGAGTCTGTTCAGGCCTCAACGTAGGAAATTATCTTTTTAGGATATTTAATATCAGGTTATGGGTAGTGAATCAGGGGCAGCCATTAACAATGATAAACAAGGCTCATCAGAACCTTATTCCAGCTGTTAGTTGGAACATGGAATATGCAAACCTTATACAAGCTTGTACCATGCTGCAAGCCTTTAGCTCTGTTAGCAAAGAACAGTTCTTTGAATGGACATTCTGGTTTGTTCCAGTTATTTAAAATAAAATATATCTGTGTGAAGAGAAGAGAAGCTGTGTGTTAGCAGGCGTGTGTGGCGTGAGAATAAAACCCAGCTGACGTTAGTGGGTTATGAGCCACTGACAATAAAATAATAAATACTATGACAATAAGGAAATATGATGCAGTGTCAAACACGTCTCTGTCTCTCTGGGCACGACAGACAAATGGTTCCATGGCCAACCTCACCTGTGTTTCTCAGCACACGGGCAGGACTGGAGCCCCTTTCTGTCCCTGTTTTAACACTGGACTACTGGGTAATGTCTCACATAACTTGAAGGACAGTTCCATCAGTCAGAGAGGGAAGTGCTGGTGGTACAAACAAATATGATTGCATCACAAAAAAATGGGCACGATTGGTGGAAAACTGGACCCAAATACTCTACTACAGCTCTGGTTGGAAACTGACTGGAGAAGAGGACAAGGGAAAGATGAGGAGAGAAAGAAGGGGAAGGTCAGGAAGGTGAGGGCAGGAACAGAGCAGGTCAGAACAGGTGCTGTGGGGGTAGGACAGCTGTCAGCTGGAGTCCAGCCTCAGCTCACAAGAGTAATTAGAGGGAGAAGGATAAGTATCTCTCTTGGCCTGTATTAATTCATTCTGCCCTTCCTCTCCTGATAAAGCCAGAGCAGAAGCAATGCCTGAGCACAGGTTGCACTGAGAGGTTCACACTGGATATAATAGTGGCCAGTTAAAAATGGCACCTAGGGCAGTCACTTGAGGCTGCTGTACCACTTAAACACAACTGTACAGCAGTATGGACAATAATATTTACCAACATCATGCAAGAGAGACTTCACTAATCCTTCAGGAATATAATACGTATTATGACTTGGAGGATCATTATTAATCTGGATATTGGTCTCGTTTGCTTGTAGAATCATGAGCATCTTTGCCAGCAGAACTGCTCCATAGATTTCATATCTTGCTTAAGAGCTCAGCAAAATTTTGTCATTAGACTTTTAACTTTGTCAAAACATGCCAGTTAGGTTCAATATTAGAGCTGTTCAAGCAGATCCTCCTGACTCTGCTAAAATTGCTTCCTTTAGATTTTTTTTTCCTGGAACCAAATGCCAGACCGTGTTGCAGTCTGCTGCAGTAGAAATAGAACAAAGGGGGGGGGGAATGGTTCATTTATCCTTATCAGATGCTAGTTCCCATGGCAGGTGAAGATATTCACCCAAATTAACCTAAGCACAGATAATTTTTCAAGTGCAATACAGTATCTTTTATTTACACAAAGAACCAACCCAAAATTTTACAGTGGCTGATTTTAGCAGTTGACTTTATCAGCTGAGGCAAAGAACACAGACTTCTTCCCAAAAAAGCACTTGTGTAGATGAAAAGGAGCAGTGGCACAGAGCTGCTGTGATTACTGGGCTGCCTCAGCAATGCTGAGTGTTGTGCATCTCTCACATTTATAAACTCAGCAGCACCTCATACAGAGCAGTCTCAGCTGCTTCCCAGCTCACAAACCAAACACTAAAGAGAACCACGATGGGGAAATTTGAGATAAGGAACAGAAAATTCCAACGTGGGGCTGTGCGTGCCAACATTCTGGGCAGCGATGATCTGTGACTAATACTTAAATCCTATTTTACATATCCTTAAACAACTGTATGTGTGGAGGAAGGCACTGCAGCCATTCAGAGGCCCCAGAGCTCCCCTGTGGGTTGGATTCCAGTGGGAATCCTTCCCAAGGCAGGCAGCACACACTGCCTGGGGCTCCCTGGATGTTTCCCAGTCTGTGCCTCGGGTCTGACCAGGACACATGAAGAAAACCAGCGTGTTACTCCCACCTGGGACTGGGTGTTGTGTCCTCAGGGCATTCCCTGGGCTCTAATAGCAGCTTGCTGGTAAAATAGGATTATTTGAATCAGCACACCTCCAATTCATATAAACAAACTGCACTTAAATAAGGCCCAGATCTTTTACAATACTCCCACAGGGATCATCTGCTAGAACATTCCTTCCACCAAGGTGCTTCTCCACCCCCAAGTATTGTTATCATTCTCTGGACAGGCAGCTGGGAGGTTGGATATGCAATGCTGCTGCACAAAAGCCTTAAGCAGCACAAGGCAATCAGCTTTGCATTTTCAGCCTTCTTAAATGTGTCTGCAAATCCATGATGCAAGTGTTGAAATCAGACTGATCAGATCTCATGACATACAGATGCAGTTGCTTAAGTTAAGTGGAAATTCACATAAGATGCAAATGCCCTTATTTTCGGGGATTAAATGATAAGTAACACAAAGACTGGCAGTATCAGTGGCAAAAATGCAGTCTGACTCAAAACCACATTGAGCCATCTGAATGCTGTGCACAACAGCATCGTGTGCTTCTCATTTTGGAGCCTGCCACCGCAGCACTTTTCATCTGTCACAAGGGAGCAAGAAGCCAAAATTCAGTGTCAGAGCGTGCTGAGAACTGCAATGGACACAGCTACACTCTGTGCTGCCTCCCCTCCAGAGCTGGAGTGCAAGTTGGCCTGGATTCCTCAGAGATCAGATTTCCCCATTCTTGGTAGTTCTTGGCGTTGTTAATTCAATGAAATGGAACATGGTGCCATCAATATATAGATTTAGAGACAGGAACCTCCTCCTGTTTAAATTCTGGAAATGGATCTTGTGGTGACTTTTGGCTACTTTCTTACCCAGTCGGGAGCTTATTTTTTGGATTAATAAAGTGGAAATGTTATTCATACAACAATCCTTGTTCACCACAGGAAGCAGTGAAGGAGAGTGTCAATGAACAGATTTCTCTCCCCTATGCAATATCAGTTGAAAACTAGGAGAGCTGTGGGATACAGCTAGCAGGACAATTCATGGAGTATTGTTATCTTTCTGAATTTTTAAGTAAAAGGTTAACTTTTTTGTTAACTTTTCAAATATCTACCAGAGAGGCTCTGAAGGATCAGGACTCCTGATTGATAACATGACTGCATCTGTCAGTATCCAACAGTGATTTTCTCTTCCAGCCAGAGGGTGGACACATATCTTTGGAGCAACAAGATCCGTTTTGTCCTTAATCTGCTGTCAAAATAATACAAACATTCCCTATGACAACTGTGGATTAAAAACACCCAAACCAAAAATTTAATGATATCATTCCTAACATTTAATCTTGTCTCAGAATAACCCACTCTCTATGGCCATCTTGAAGACCTGATGAAAAACTGCACTAGAAGGGAGTTGAGTGATGTCAAGTGTCTGCCCCACTTCCCAACAGTTTCTGCTTTTGCTGCTTCTCAGTTTGACACAACGACCTCAAACTCATGACCAGGGATATCTTCCTCGAAACATTGGTAGAATCCTGGACTTTGAAGAGGGGCAGAATATCTGCAAACCTTCAGGCAACTGGTGAGAGCCAGAGGAGCCGGGGATGCCCCTGTGTAAACTGCTTAGGGTGATCTTAAGCACTGCTTAATATAGCTGATTGTGGTGGGAGCTGCTCCGTGCTGAAGGAATGGGAATTAGGTTATACAGGCACAGCTTTAGACCAGTCAGAACAAGTTTCTGGGTTACATCCTGACCTGCAGGCCAGGACTATTTCAGAAGATATTAAATCACCGAAAACAAATTTTTCATCTCTTGGTTTTTTAGTCAATAAATAGTTGCAGTAAAAAACACAACCAAGCCAAAACACAAACTGAGATGGAACTTGAAAGGAGATAAAACTCTTAATGGTTTTGCCCTCTGGCTTTTTTTTTTTTTATTTTTACACAACTTGCAATGTGTTTCTTTGAAAAAAGAGCAGAAAAGAACTTTGTGTTGTTCCATAGCATGTCTGAAACGTCTAAGAATAAAGCAAAGGTAAGAAGCAGCTGCACGTCCAAGGACAAGGTGAAGCCAGGCTCCTCCCCAGGCAGGAAGCAGCAGACCTTGATCACCCTTGGCTTTACACAGGGAAAGCACTTCAGGGCAGATAAGCTGCAAAGCAAACTGCATTAGCTGACCTTGCACTACCAGAGAGCAAACCTGGAAGAAATATCTCTGGGGGCTGTGTCCACCCTGGATGGGCCACCCTGAGACTTTGCTCCTGTGTGAGAAGTGCTGGCACAAATCCAAATTCTTATTGCTCCAATATGCAAGTTGTGCATTTAAATCACATTTGGCCCAGAGCAGAGATCTGCAAAGCTCAGCTGCTCTTGGTCTGAGGCTCAGCAATAAACCTGCAGCAAGCTAAAGTCTTACATTCAATATATCAGGAATTAATTTGATGCAATTCATTTTTGCTCAATAGCAATATTATGATTATTTTTAGGAACAGATAAAGCATATACCACAGTCTTGGCATGGACAAGCCCCTGGCATTAGTCTGGATGGAGTTTTACCTCTGCAACATTTTAGTCACTGTGATTTAGATTTTTGTGTTTTCAGTTTTGGGTCAAGTGAAGGACACTGACAAGTCAGACATGCAGAGCAACAGTGGCACCTATTGGCAAAGGGACCGTGGTTTTGTGAGACACCCAAAACCATCTGGGGACAGCCAGCCCCTCAGCTGAATGCAGGAACCAGAAAGCAGTGTCCCTGATGAAATCTTTCAGAGATGCAAGAGCCCTGGTAATTAGATAAGCATTATATGGGTTTTTTTAGGCTTCAAAGCCCCGTGGAGATCAAAGGCAATTAGAAAAAAAATGAAAGCAAAATAGGTGAAAGTCACTGAATCACAGTTAGCTATTAGTGCTGTGCTATTAAACACATTCTCTCGAAAAAACATCTCTAAAATAATCCATAAAAAATGAATTACAATGGAATGAAAACTGGTGGATACAGAAATTCTTGTATCCACAAGGAAGTCCTTCATGTTAATTTTATTGCCAGTATTTTTCTCTGTGCTCCCATCTGCTGATATTTTTTGTGACAGTACCAATCAGGCATGCACCTCTATACCACAACAGAGCCCAGATAACATCTAGAATACAGCTTAGAAAGTTATACAAAGGCAGCCTTAATTTCACACAGCTCTAATCAGTTTGTTTTAAAATCTGCTCCTCAATTATTCATAATTATTAAATATTTATAACAAATGAAACATTTATGTTTATAATCTACTGTGCTTTTAAAAGCAAAGCTCATATATGGAAAAAATGACTGGCTTGATGTACAGGGAATTACTGAGATGCACAAGAACCACCTGTGAAATCTGTATGGAAAGATTCATTCCAAAATGTGATCCACAAGTCTGATCTGTTTTTATTAAGGCATTTACAATTAAACACACAACCACGACACCCAGGGGAGCCCAAGGTAAGCTGGTGAAATGTGTTCTGGTGGAGAGCTTCTTAAACAGGAGCTTCTTAAAGTGCTCCACCAGACAGGTCAGCTGGGATTAGGGATACCCAGCACCAAAATATCTCCTTTGATCTGTTTAACTGATCAGCTCTTTTCACCTGGAAGTTTAGACCTTCTCACAGGTGCCCAGCCAGCTTTGTGCTGAGCCCAGCTCCAGCTGAACTCCTGGCAGGATGAGTCCAGGCCTGAGCTCAGTGATGGCAGAACCAAGCACCAAAACCTGGATGTATCTTTACCTCAAATATTCCTCATGAAAGCATTTAAACCATAATATCTCTGATAATTAAGGTTTCCCCCTTATTTTATTTAATTTTTTTTATCCTACAAAATGCAGCTGACTTAAATTATCCCAGACAAAACCCCTCAAAGCCCAATAGCTGAAAGCAGTGCTGCAAACACACAGCTGCACCAAGAATATCTCATTTTTCTTTCCTTTCTGAGCACTGTGGCTGGGTCTCAACGCCAGGTTCTGGGCCTGCATGTCTGGTTTGTGCCCACAGGTAAGTGTAGACAGGATTGTTCCCAGGTTCTGCACTGTGTTTGGCAGAAGTCAGCTGAGATAAGAATGGGAGATAAAACTGAAAGATTCCTACACCCGTAGCTTAGAGACACTAATTATTTTCAGAGGGAAACAATGCTGTTTAATCAGTGACAAGGATGCTGTGCTAGATGTTCCCTAAATAATAAATACCCTTGTTGAGTTTAAAACAGCATTTCCCAATTCACTCTAATCTTTAGAAATTACAAGGACTTTTATTCATTATAAACCCACTGAAATAGAGGTTTTGCCTGTGCTTCAAGAACACATAAATCTGAAAGAATTAAGATGTTCACAACTGCCACAGAAAAGAGGTGAGAAAATCTGAAATTTCATCATTGCAAGTCTGCAATAACTCAGAAATCCATTTGTTAGTAAATAAAAAATTCAGCCAATTCATGAAAATGTACAACAGAAATTCTGGCCTTACTGTAGTATGTTCATTTTTCAGGAAGAGAAGTTATTGATGAAGAAAATAGCATAACCTAATAAAGGAGACAATTTGACATTTAGACCTGGTGATAAAACCTCTTGAACTTGGAGACCTCTGAACTATAGATCAAGTTTGGAACTTAAATATGTTTCTCTAAGACAAATGAATGGTCATGTTTATTCTGGCCCTCTCTGATGCTGTAATTAATTTGTTAACATACAACAAACAGCTCCTGGGAATCATTATAAATATTCAAAGGGTGATGTTTTGAGGATGTGTCAAATTTATCCAATCTTCTTTTGAGAAATTTCTTTTAAATCTCAGGGCCTTGTGGTCACTTGTGTCTCAAAAGCAAGAGAGCGAAAGCAAGAAGAACCAGGCTCTTCAATTTTTTTTTTTTTTTTTTTGGTGGAGCAAATAGATGTTTGGATACAACTCTCTGTTATTAGAATAGTCATATTTCAAAGGAACCACTTATCTCCAAGAGCAGCTGAAAGAAACAGAATTGTACCAGCACATCCTGAGCCTGGTTTGTGCTATGAGCAGACTCTGATGATGATATTCTCCCAGTCCTTTCCTTTTTTCTTGCTTTCTTATGATTTAAAACTCCCACAAATGAAAATGAAAATATTCCAGACAGCCTTGATCGCAGGAGATGAGCCCTGTGTTTGAATGTCTGTGACACTGAAGAGGCAGCCTGGTGGCTGGGCTTGATGCACATCTCTCAAAGCCAGCACATTTCTTGCCTCGGAGGAGATGAGTGTCAGCCTGCATGAGCTGTGTGAACAAGAAAACAGATTCTTTGGACCGAGCCCCTCAGCCGGGGTGGAGCTCCCTCAGGAACACTGATTGTGGCTGGCAAGGGCTGATTGGCCCATCCTGAATGTTTGCAGGAAGTTCTTTCCACGAGGCAAGAGATGGGATTTCTCAATGCTTAAAAATGCAGGTTTTTTATCTTCTGCCTGAAGCAAAAAACTGTGAGGGCTTTTACAGATGTTGACAGCATGGCTGGAAGTCACGGGACTCCAGCTTGCATGATCCTTTAAAGACTTATTAACCAACAGAATACTGACAACTAGGATGTTCACGCTATTAAACCAATAATGAGAAATTTCATTTAGCAATAACATGACCTTTTCTGACCAATCTTGTTCTGCTACACAAATCTATTCCACAGACTTCTTCTTACCTTTGTAACTACTTCTATTCTCTCTAACTAGCTTAACATGTCTCTATTTTAACTACAAATCTATATTCTTGCTTCCAGCACCTAAGCATGGAAGCTTCCCTCAGGGCCTGAGCTCAAACCCTGTGTTTAATTCCAAGTTTGGGCCTGCAGGCCCAGTGTTCTGAAAACTCTCTGCTTTTGGGATCCCAGCAGCTGGCAAGGGAACTTTGGGTGCCCCATGGGGTGAGAGTGGCCACAGGGACTGAATGGCAGCGTTCTGGGGGACAGAGAAACGGGCTGTTACCGAGAGGTTGTTCCCATGGTCAGGAGGCCTCTTCCAGAGTTACAAAAATTCCCTGGAAGGTGCTTAGAAAGAGCTCTCCACGTTGGTTATCTGGTAAAACAGCCTCACTGGTCTGAGTTTGAGCACTGCCTGGTGGGACACAAAGGCTGCCAAGTCCTGTCCCCCAAACCTCCACATCCCACTGCCCTGATTCCTTTGGGACTGGAATTCAGACCCCTCCTTCTTGCACAGGAATATGAAAAGGCTTTCTCTGCTGGCACCTACACGAGGCACACATTCCTCACAAATCTTGTTGTGTATTTAAATGTTTATTTTTCATATTGGTGAAAAAACATCAAATTTTTATGAGCAACTAGGCCTTCTATAAATGTTTGTACTGTTGTTGCACTGAGCTGATCAAAGGCGCCATCCTAAACCCTTGCCATTGATACTCTTTTGTTCCCCCCACAAGGCCAAGCAGATTTCACTTGCCACACCCCTGTGATGACAGTCTCACTGCCATGTGGGGTTAGAACACTTCAGGGGAAAAATTATTTTAATAGCTTTTCAAAATAATTCCTATTTGGTCCTTCTGGACAGTGTGGCTTTCCTCACAGGAATGCCAGCACCCATCAGCAGGAGCTGCACTCCCATGAGGGATTTCATCAAAAAGCAAATACCTGGAGCAGTTGCTGCATCACTCAGCTCTGGACAGGAGCACAGAGAACCACGTCACTGATCCCAGTAAGCCCAAGTTAACCATTAAACAGAGTAAGGCCCTGTCTGTTCACCTGAACAAAGAATGGATGAAATCCCCCACAGTGACAAATTCTTTGCAGAACCATCTTACTAATTTATACATCACAGTCATATTTCAAAGGAACCACTTATCTCCAAGAGCAGCTGAAAGAAACAGAATTGTACCAGCACATCCTGAGCCTGGTTTGTGCTATGAGCAGACTCTGATGATGATATTCTCCCAGTCCTTTCCTTTTTTCTTGCTTTCTTATGATTTAAAACTTACACAAGTTCAAAAGGCTGTTTGAGGGAAATTTACTTCACAAAGGAATAAGTTTGGAATACTGAAGATGTGCTGCAGAATGGAATTACATTTTTTAATATGTAACTGTGATGTAACTCTTAAGCTTGTTGGTGCAGAGAAAAGCTGCCCTGTCAGGGTATAATGGACATAATTTTGTAGTTGCAGTGATAGGCTCTGGGTGGAGAAGGACCCAAGTTCTATTTAACAATGACCATAAGGAAATTGTTACTTAAATACAAAAGAAGTTGTTTGGGAGCAATAATATTTGCTAAGAAGGGGAAAATCTCTGGACACAGAGATTTTAGAGGAAGTTGCTCTTTTTTTTTTTTGTCACATATTCTTTCAATTGCAAGAACCCCTGAGGACTGAATCCAAGAAATAGATCCCAGAAATGCTGCTCCCAGTTTTCAGGTGGAAGCTGGGCTCATTGAGCAGAACTTGCTGTAAACACAGAGAGCCCCTGGCTCAGAAAGCTCCCAACCCTCCCAGCTCCTCAATATCCCAGCAGCACTTTAAAAACCACTCTGAACAAGCCAGTCAACTTCTTTGAAATAATAACCCAGGACTTGCTGTGTAAATATGTACTTACCTGCTCCAGCTCTGGAAATATGTCATTTAGGCAGCTGCCTCATGACACATTTTGTGTCTAATTTAAGGAACTGTGTGTTTGGACAGGAGGGTCTGGATGCCTGTCAGGTAAATATTACAAGCTGTAAATTTTCATAGCAGATTTGACACTAAATTGAGTTAGCACTATATATAAAGTGATCACTGACCTGATGGGAGCCCTTGTCCTTGACAGTGGTTGGCCTGAGAGGGAGTTCAGGGTCCGTGAAGGAATGAGCCACTGTCTCCTTTAAGTTTCAAACAACTCCAGTCTCCTGTGGCAGCCTGAACATCCTTGATATCAGCACTTGCAGGTTCTGCTGCCATGGAAGGTGAGAGCCTTGTCCTCCCAGCTCACCTCAGGGTGGGGAACACTCACAACCAACAGCAAAGTGCTGATGGAGAAGTTCTTAATGTCCAGGCCCTGCCCCAGCTGCTTGAGTGCCTCAGCACAGCAGGACATAAGGAGAAAATCTTGGATTTTCAGAGTTAAAAGTAAAGCAATTTTGAGTTCCTACAGTGATACAGAAGCCATGGCTTTGCACATAGTAGTTGCTGGTAACTGCCCATGGAGTCAGCTTTCCAGTTCAATCTTCTCACTTGGAGACATTTAGAGGGGTGCTGGGAGCTCCCACTGCTTTGTACAGACAAACCTACATTTTTCTTCTGTTCCCTCAAATGCTTGATCTTTGGAAGCACCTTTAGTTATGGCTGTCACAACCTTTGGTTTTCTCACTGAACAGCCCAGTCTCTGTCCTTTGTATTATTAGCAATTTCCCTTTAAAATATGGACTTAGCGCAATCCCAGGGTTTGTTTTTGTAAGGCAGGAGTGGATGTTCTTCATCACCTTTATCACTGCACGCTGCAGGGACAGTTTGCATTCCTACTGTTAATATAGCTCCTGAAAGCAAAGCACTCAGCTGAGCCCCTCGAGTTTTATTTTTAGGCTTAGATACAACCACCCTGCTGGTAACACAACCTCAGTAAAATCCCAGCCAGGTTAGGGCAGACCAGGGCTGGGTCCAGAGTGCCCACATGGGCGCTGGAGGCATGGAGGGAGCAGCAGGTGGCAGAATTGGATCTGGTTTGGTGCTCCTGATCCCTGGGCTCTGACAGTGCTGCCCTGGCCGTTCCCTCTGACCATCGCTGGCCACCGAGGCTCAGCTCAGCATCTGCACAGGTCCCAGTGGGCCAGAGCCCCCTCTGATGTCAGGGAAATGAGTCCCCCTCTAAAGAAGGAATTTCTACATATTCCTTCAAATCCTGCCACATCTCTGCTCAGAGGGGGCATCTTTTCCAATATTTTGAAATTCCTGGGGGTGAAAGGTGCCATTGTTACTAATCTTATTTCTATCAAGAGTAGAAATGAGGTCAAAGCAGGGTCGAAAGTAAACTGGGCTTGATTTTATGCAACCTACACAAAAGCAGCCCTTTTCTATTCAGATTAAATCACACCCTGCCCAATTAGCCAGTCCCAACCTGGAAACCAAGAGCTGTCTTGATGAGATTTTGGTGGCAGATCTCTGTGTTCACTGCTCTGTGGGTGACACACGAGGGAGCAGGAGGCCTCACTGTCCTCCATGAATCCTTTTTTTTCCAGCTATCTCAATGCCCTCACCACAGTACACGTGGATGCACCCAGCCCAAAATGACCTGCTAGGTTTTGACATCAGCTGTTTAATTGTCACACAAATCCCTGTGATTTACACTCTGCCTGCTGCAGCAGTCACAGAGCCCTCTGCTCGGCCTCCTTGGACATGGGAAATGCCCGGTCATGGACCAGGCCCTGCTTCCTGCCTGAGACCCTCTCTTATCTCTCTGTAACACTATTGGCTACATTCCACATGTCCTAAGACTACAGGTCATTTCACCCCGACCCTAAAACTATTGGATAGCTTCCCAATCCTCACTAACCCTATAAAAACCCCTGCTCCTGCCCAGTTTGGCAGATGAACTGGTCACACTCCCTCATGGAACCTGCATTAAACAATTCTGTGGAACCTCCACACGGCCTTCTCGTCTCTTCTTCCCTGAGTCGGCCAAGGCAAATCCCAGCAAGCTGAGAGCTGGAATCCTAAAAGAGCTGAAATCACCCAAAGAGCTGAACCCCTGATTCACTCAGGTTGATCTTGCTAGGACAGCCTGAGGCTGGGACCCCGCTGGAGATCTCCAGGACAAGCAGTCCCTCACAGGACCCACTATCCGGGAACATCTGTGGCAGCAGGAGCTCTGACTGACCCCCTGGACCTGGCACACATTAGCTCATTTCCACATTTCCCACTCCATGGTGTAATTTTTTTACTGTTTTTACTCTATTCAAGCACTGCTGCTGCAGTTTTCTTGTGGGAGGAGGCCCCTTGTCAGTGATTAAATCACAGGGAGGGGATGTGCCTGCAGCCAGTCAGCAGGAGAAACAACACAGGCATTTTCACTCTCATTTCCATATTTTAAACACTTGACTAAACCTTCTCCCTGTGCACAGAGTGAAGTGCTGTGGCTGATGGTTCAGACAGCTCTGTCAGCCTGTGTTTCCATGAGCAGAGTCGGGCTGGGCTCCTGGACTCTACCTGTTCCCTGATTAATGAGCCTTTGCTCTGGCTGGGCAATTCACAGAAAAGGCTTATTTTCTATTTATAGGCACTATTTGCAGTGCCACCTCTGAGGCACTGAAATTCATAATCAGCAAACTGCTACAGGGAAAAATATGTTCCAATTAATATTAAATGAGCAATGTGTTATTTTTCCCCCCTTTTTGTTTTTAAGAGCTGATCATGAGGAATATAAAAACAGCATCTTCCAGAGAACCAGTGACAGATCTAATGTATTAAAAGTTTAAATCTGAACACTAAGGCGTCTCAATCCCCCAAATATCAACCCTGTTAATGGGAAAATGTCAAAAATGCCTGTGAGGTTTCAGATGGCCTTTAAAAAGCAGAACACTGGCACCAAAACCCAGAAATAATGGACCAGCTTGTAACCAAGCTGGAATAAATTTAGTGATTTTTAAGGTGAATGTAACTTTGGCTTATGGAGCTGGTTTGACAGTCTTAGAAATCACAGGCATCTGCTTCTGCCTCGAGCTAAGACAGCAGGCGCAGAGGCAGGGAGAATTTATGCAGAGTGCTCTAATTTTATTCAGATTTGTTAGAATAAAAAAGTGTACTTAGCTTCAGATGGTGAGAAATAGCAGCTTTTAAATCATGGGTTTTACAGAGATTACTGCTGTGGAATCTAAAGGGTAGAATTCGCTGGCTTCATCGTTAAAATAATATTTTTCTTTCCTTAAAATACATTGAGTCACAGCAAACTTCCAGGCCTATTTTAAGGAGACCCCCTGTTCATAATTATTGTCTTTTTTTAGAATTCTGCAGAAATTATTTCTGTATTTTCCCATATCCTTTGGAATTCCTGTGTCAGGAGTACAGCAGATGGCCTATATAAGATAAATATTGACATGCAGATTTACTGTAGGATCAGCCAGGTTATGACTAAGCTGAAATACCTGAGCAGAGATTTCCTCTGAAACCAGCATTTGTCATTGTCTTTATACTCTGCTGGAAATGGCATCATAAAATATATAACACAGCAGGGTTATTTCCAGGGGACAATCAGGAATTCTACATCATGAGATGAATTGCATACAATATGGTCCAAAGTAAATTGGAAACAGTGGAAATCTTTCAACTGGCTGTAAAACTTATGGTCAGGCTGTTGCCACACTGTTCTTAGAACTGGAACTCCTGTGGATAAAAATAATTCTATTTTTAGACCATGATGATTCCCAGAGGTCTTTTCTTGTATTCACTTCTCCACTGGTTCTTCAAGGTTTTGGGGAACAGACTCCCCTATCACCCCACTTTTTCTATGTGGATTAAATCTCTCTCTGCCCAATTCTCCCATCCTGACCTTGTAAACCAAGAGCTGTCATCAGTAGATTTTGGTGGCAGATCTCTGTGTGGCACCACCCAGAGTTTTTCCCTTTGTTTCAGAGGAAGAGGCCCCTGGTTAAAAGCTGGATGCTCCCTGTGCCCTCTTCTCCTCCTTCCTGTAAATAATCACAGGATGTTTTACCAGAAAATACCAACTGTGTTTAAGTATCCCCAAAAGCATTTGCTGGCAGCCGTGGGAAAATGGGTGGCTCTGCACACAGGTCACTGAAATGAGCTCAGCATTAGGAACACAGCGACTTTTAAGGAGTTTTTAACAAAAAACCTTGCAAGTCTCCACTTCCCAAACCAAGGGGACAATTCCCTGCTCCAGAGCAGGGTGCACAACCCTTTTGGGGGGTTTTGCAGCGTGAGCCACAGGTTCAGCAGCTGCAGTTAGAGGGTTTCTGTGTCTCCAGGCTGGCTCACAGCTCCCACAGCCTCTTGTCTCACCCTCCAGCTCCCACCCAGCAGAGCAACATTTCCCACTTCAGCATCAGCACCTCTCCCTCTAAAGCTCACAGGTGACACCCTCACCCCTGTGAAGTAAAAGTCACGTTTATCCAAATCTAAAAGGATGCAAAAAGATCCCAAATTTGTCATTTCTTCCCCTTTCACAGATAGGGAAAGGCAGTAACTATCCATTTAGGGTACACAGCTTTCTATCCATTTAAGGTTACAACAAAGCTTTTGCCATCAGGAGTTTGATTTCAGTGACAGTCACCTTTGGGCCTTACAAAGTGCAAAATCCATGTTTGCAGAGGTAATTTGAACGCTGGTGCCACCTGGGAAACCAATTCCAGAAACCACGCCTTGAAAAAACAGCCTTTATGGGAAGACAGCTGTGGATGCTCCACATCCACCCCCAGACATTTGGTCAGGCAGCTCAGACTGGGACAGGCTCTGGCCACCTACTCGTGGCAGCTGTTTTCATCCTCACCCAAACGTATCCATATCACAGGGGAGGCAGAACACAAAAAACCCTGCAGGTCTCCCCTTAATAAACCAAGGGATCATCAGTTCCCTGACTCATCTGGGAAAAGTACCCAGAGGAGACTGGAGCAGTCACGTTCCAGCCAGCAGATGAGATTGCGTTGTGTGTGTGTATCCCAAAATAAAGATCATGTGAATGCTCTACTTGGCCAAGAAAATTGAGATAATTAGGAAAGGGAATTTTTTTTTATATTGATCTATTGATTGACGTGTTCTGCCCTAACTTAAAAATGTGCTAAGATGAGGAAATTGCAGGTGTTTGGGGGCTTTCTTTAAGTTTATGCTGTTCAAAAACCTCATACCAACCAAAGAACTTCTGCCTAAACTTCAGGGGCTTTTGGATTTTGCACCCACACTTACAGCAAGCAGATGTTTTTCAACCAATATTGAAGTTGTTTCTCAATTAGGGAGGAAGAAAGGAGGAGGAGAAAATAGAGAAATCTGAATTTGCCCCACACCTGATTTTACCTGCCAGGGCAACAGTGTTTGCCTGGGCAAAGGCAGCTGCTGTATTATAATTAATAAAACCAAGAAAACCAATTAGAACTTCACCTGTGTTATTATAACCAATAATTTTATAATCAAAATCTAGAAAAACAAAGTAATACTCATATTTATTTAGTAGCTAATGGAATAAGACTTATTTCACTGTGAAAATACTTTGCTGTCCACAGGTGTGATAAAATTCCTGCATAAACTGGGGCCCTTTATACCTGCTGGTTTTGATTTTTGCTGCTTCAGTCACCCCACAGGTAAGTTTAAAAGGAAGGTGTTTGGGGCAGGGACAGTTTATCTCCATGTTGTAACACCCCCTGAGTGCTGATGATAATTCAGCAGTGGGTCAGTGGTATTTTGTGTTTTGCAGATATGCTTCTTTTATTGGCAAATCCCACACTTTCTGAGCCGAGACTGCAATTTCTTCTCCCACTTCTGCTTTTGTCTTGATTTTTTTGTTCGAATCTTGTTGTGCTTTTAACCTGGGCACTGTACAGAGATCCTGACCTTTGGCTGGAGTGGGGAGGCAGCCTGGGAGAGACAGAGCACCTGGAACCTCCTGAAGGCAGAAATGCTGGAGGGGAAGGACAAGCTCAAGTTCATGATCCCTTCTGAGTGAACCTCTAGCAAACACATTTCACTGAGTCATTCATCAACGAGAAAAAAGCCAACCTAAGAACTCCTGCTGATCATTTTCCCCCTTTCATTTTAGAGAAACTTAATGCCTGGTTGGATATTCTCAGCCAAATGTTTTCTGAATTGGGAATCTCCCAATTTTATTTTTTTTTATTCTTATTTAAAAAGCTCTTGATATTATTTTCCAGTAAGTCAGCATTACTGCAGTAAACACTGAGCCCTTCATAACCTTGCTGAGTGTGATCCTCTCTGAAAGTCACTCTGCAATCAAATGTACTGGGATTTCATAATAGTAATTTGCCACACTGTCAGAAATAGGATTATCATGCTGCTGTCAGTGGTGTCATGTGAACCTCGCTGAGTGTCTGCCCTTCAGATGAGAGCCAGGGCTGGAGCCAGTCAGGGACACAGGAACAGAGGAAAAACGGGAAGAGGAAGGGAACATTAACTCCTTAAAGTCCACTGTGGCTGAAGAGGGGAGCAGAGAGCTCCTGTCTGTGCTGTGGGCACCTCCTTCAACATCAGTAATGTTGTCTGGGTGAAGTTGTTGAATTTTTTTTCCAGTTTGTCTGAGATCTCTGAAATCTGCTCCTGTTGTATCTCATTCTACAGAATGTGGCAGCTACTGATTTCAGCACCACAAGACAGACATTTTTCCCAGTGCCCACAGGCTGTTAGCAGATCCTGACTGATTATTCAGGTTTTAAAAATGTATTTCCATTTAAAGTATATTTTCCATTTTTGCCATTTCACAGATATTTTTGTAAGTAGTTTCTTAAGCTTTTCCTGTTAAAAGTGTTACAGATTTGGAATTCCCAAACAGATCTTTATTTAAAGGGGCAATAGGTAACGTTTTTAAAAGGGGGTCTCACCTGTACTCACACAGCTGAAACTGTGCTCTTCTCAAAACTTTCTCCTGTAAAGTCACACACTCAGCAAACCTTTCAGTCATTTCCGTGGTTGTGCCAGGGAATCAAGGAAAAAAACATCTTGTAGCTCAGACTGACCAAAGCAACTTGAATGATAGAAACATGAGTGAATTTTTACAGTGACATGTGTCCCTTGCTGATGTCATTGATCTTAAAGATTGTCCAGAAGCCAAGTTTTATTAATTAAAGAGAGAAAAAATATTAGTCTGGTCATTCCATAAATTCTAGCAACGAGCATAAACTACCAGCTTAAAACTTCAGGATTGCTTGGACTCTGGATTAGATGCCTTGGGCCTGCCGAGGATATATCTTGGTGGATAAAGCTTTAATCCTCACAGGAGTTCGAGATGTTTCTGCACAGCATGGGGAGGGAAAGGAAGAGGAAAAAGGACTCACTAAAGCAACACAATCCAAAGCCGTTGTATTGATAATGGTGTCATGTCTCTGGTTATGTTTTTAAACACTTTTCTCCACAGCAAGTCATATTGTACATGAGATCTGGCCTTCAGGTCAAGAGGTAATGTTAAACCTAAGATTTAGGATCTTTGAACATACTGAAGCTATTTGGGTGCCTCCAGTTTCAGTATTTTCCAGGCAGCAGGTGCTCAGCATGTTCAGGTCCTGTTCCTCAGGATGTCTCCAGCTGCACACTCAGAACGTGTCATTACTTTAGCAAGTGTTTGTTTAAGTCTTTTGGTTGTTTTAAAAATTGATTTTTTAAAATTGTCTGAGACACTGATGCTCTGGGGGGACTTCCCTGTGACTGAATCAGCATTTTAAAATGATCAAATGAATGTCATGGTTTGACACTCAGTGGGGATGTCTTGTCCAGTAATGAGTAACACTTTTTGTTTGATTCAAACCTCTCCAGGCTTTTATCTGGGAGGTTCTAATTTCCTAAGTGACTCTGAAAAAGAGCCAATAAAGATCATGTGAGTTTACAATTGCATCTCCGGGAAGAGCTGCAGAGCACATTGAGGTGTACCTCATTATTTACAGACCTTATCATTCATCATCATGAACTTATTTATTTACAGACCAAAAAATCGTCACAGTTTGGTGCCTGGAAGTCCCGAGCTGTTCCCCATTGTTTTGGAAAGCACACAGGTGTGGTTTAAGTTCTGAAATGGCACGGGGCAGAAGTCATCCCATTGCCCCACCCCTGGAAGTGTCCAGGGCCAGGCTGGACGGGGCTTGGAGCCTCCTGGGGCAGTGGAAGGGGTCCCTGCCATGGCAGGGGGGGAATGGGATGAGCTTTAGGTCCCTCCCAGCCCAAATCATTCCATGGTTCTGTGATAAGGAAACCTCCTAAAACTGCAGCTGCAGTCACTTCCCAGAGCAGACCTGCATGTCAGGCACTGCCCCTTCATTGCTGCAGAAATTAACAGTAATTACAGGTAATTACTAGAAAAAAAAATTTTTTTGGGGGGGGGGAGGGGGGTTGTGCCTGCAAAGCCTGCAGAGTGTCAAATTTGCTTAAAAATATTGGGGAAGATTTGAATACTGTATCATATATTAGGCAATCTGTTTAAATAGAATTAATTGTTGGTTCCAATTTCTGTTGGCTTTTAAATATAAGCAGTTATATTTTACCATTACCATACCATCTGAAGGACTTTATTAGTAAAATGTAGTATCTTTATCACTATTTTTGGAAGTGTTGGAGGGCATAGGGGGTAGAGAAATAACGTGGAGAACAATACCTGGTCATATTCCACGGACAATCAGCCTGAAATGTAACGCCAGGGCCCTGTACAGAAATTATTCATACCCAGCTCCCACGCAGGTGTATCATTACTGCCTCTGTCACACCCAGGAAATCTGTCGTGTCACCACTGGTCCACTTTGGTTGTTATAGAAATGTCTTCAGCTTCATTGTCCAGTTCTTCTGCTCCTGGGGATAAATCTATTCGAAAGCCTGTGGCCAGGAGAGAGGGCTGAGCCTGTGGCAGCATGTCTTTAGAAATGCATTAACGAGTTGCTCCACATGTATAATTAATAAGGATGAAGGAACCCTAGACTGACACATTCTCCATCCCAGTACATCTCTTTTGCTTCTTGATACTTTCTTTCCTTTTTTATGTTATTTCTAGAATGTTGGTATCATTCACTGTGTATGACTCTTGCAAAATAAGCTATAAAAGCATTAATACCCTAATAAAACTATTTTGCTTCTGTTGCATCTTTTATGCAATGAGCTCCAAGGGTTTTAACAAAGCTTGATTAAAAATTAAGCCTCTGTCCAGCTGTGTCAGGCAGGTAAGTAGGATCATATCCATTTTACGGATGGTTAAACACACAATAGAGAGGTTAACTGCTGCGTCCATGGCTGCTCACTGTGTTACCTGCACTGCTGGCAGTGAGAGCCCAGACCTAAATAAATCATCAGTTCTTGATTGGGCAGCTGATGCACAAATCAGAGAAATTATCTTTTCAGTTTCACTAAAAAACAATTTTCTTCTAGTGGCCCTTTCAACAATTGAGAGACACATAAACTTCGGTCAGCCAAAAAATTCAATTTCATGTAAAAGGAAATCATACTGAGTTCTTTTGGTAAACTTTATGTAGAGCTAAGGTCAGAGAGGAATGTGACATTTTGAAACCACAAGTTGCTTTCTGAGGTGACTCAGTTGGAAATAATTTGTTTCACTGGAGGGCTGGCTGCTACCTGGCAGTGCTTTGAACCACAGTGTGGGACAAGTTCTTCCTCAGGGTGACAGCACTCATGAATTACCTTTGGCACGGTTCACGTTCACTCCATGCTGATACAGAAGTTCCTTTTCTCTGAAGACAAGCAGCAGCTCAGCACACAGGACCTCTGCCTTTGCTTTCCCAACATCTCCAACACATCAGGAACATCCCGAACACCCCAAAGCCCTGCTGGGCCGGGGAGGGCAGAGACGCTGCGGGCAGGAGGCAAAAGCTTCCACTGAGGTTAAAGGCTGAGCTCTCAGCAGCTCCTGCCGGCTCCTGGGCCCTCGGGAAGCACATTCCGGGCGGGGCAGGCTCAGAGCAGGGGCCGTGCTGCGCTGACAGCCCGGAGGGAGCGATCCCTCCCTCTCCCTGCAGGGCCCGCGGGGAGCATCGCCCTGTGCTGCGCTGCCGGGGCAGGGAGACAGAGGAAACAAGTGCAGGACTGTGGGAAGTGGGATTTCATGGGGTGATTAAGTCTACAGTCCAGCTGGCAGACACAGCAGCTGTTGCTATTACAGTCCTGATAGCATTTCATTTGTTTCAAAATCCCATCTTAAGGCTTTAATATCCGATCCATTTTAAATCGCTTCGTTTGAAGGCGGCAGCAGGGGGAATCATCTGGTAAAGAACACAGAATAAAAGACAGCCAAGTCTTAAACGTCACTTTATGAGACAAAGCTTCTTAAACTTTTCCATTTAAGATTGGATGTCCCTAATTTTCTAGCACCGCAATAGAAGGCAGACCAAAATCCTGGAGACTTGACAAAGGCTCCTTTTTGCTAACAGAAGGCAGGTGGAGAGCAATTTCATAACCCAGAAATGATTTCCATTAATGAAGTGAGTGCCCTCACTGACACTTTCCCTTTCTGAGCCATCCTGTTAAGTAGAAAAATGGACAGTTGCCATGAAAGAATGAACTCTTAGGAATTTAAGATGATAGAGACAGCAACAGGCAAGGAGAGAATTTCATCAGGAGCTGCAAGGGAAGGCTTGGGGAGGTTGGTGAGTGCTGGGTTTGCCCTGTTGCCGGTAGATGTGGGCCAGAGTCCTCACTCCATTCACACCCCTCAGGAGTTGACTCTCTCATCCCTCTGCGATTCAGCTGGGAAGCAAAAATGCTGAAGTTTGGTGCCTGTGCTCAGTCACAGCTCTGGAGCCGGCAGCACGAGGGACTTCGCTCACTGAGCTGGGTTACAATCCTGCTGCAGCCTGGTGGGAGGAGATGACTCACTGTTTGTTCTGTGAGGCTACAAGGAGACACCTTGAAGCAGAAAATGGCTTTGGAGTGCCAGCTTGCTTCCCAGAGCAGATGGCTGGGCTAGGCTGAGGTTAAAGATGTTCATTATAAATCCATCATCAAACTAGGCCAGCGATGGGCAGTGATTACCAGTGACACCTTCTGTGCCACACAGCGCTGCAGTCGAGTTCTGGGGAGTGGTTCAGAGTCTTTCACAGAGCAGAGAGCCCTGGATCCAGAGCACAGCTGCAAAAGCTGGATGGCCTCTGCAATCTCCAAATAATGCTGCTTACCACTCTAAATTAAATTAGGATTCAGCCCCCAGTGCAGACACCACAAACCCAGGTAACCCCTGTGCTCTCAGATCACCAGGACAAAGAGTCCACATGGAGTAATTTTCCTTCTTTTTGTGAGGAATGTAGGGAATAAACCCCCCACCCCCAGGACTGCAGAGTTCCCGGTGCCCAGGCAGTTTCCTCACCAGGTGAACCAGGCTGTAACAGCAGTGAAGGGGATGGAGCTGCACCACTCTTTACCAGATGGGATCCAAAACCATTCAACAGTGAGATCAAGATTGAAGGCAGCTGCAATTTCTTTTGTCACAACACACTGAGGTCAAAGAGAAAGCAATTGCCTACTTTGATGTACTCACAGTCTCACAGCACCCCCAGTGCTCTGTGGTGGATAATCTGCATCCCAGACCCCAAACCTGAAAGAATCAGCCTGCTTGGGATACTTCCCTTGATAACAATAACCAGCTTAAACCTGTGTGCACACTTCTAAAAGTCAGACTGTCTCGATGACATCATGCAGATCGGCTTTTTTGCACGGGTTTTGGATCCTCACATGTAGCAAGCTCTAGCATTTCATCAAGGAGACATATCTGCAGGCAATGTGGCAGCTGCTTCCTGGCTCCTGGAGCCTGCAAGGCTTTATTTGGGTCATGCAGAGTATCTTTCCTTCCCCTTGAAGCAGGTAAAATGTCTGCTCCGTTCTGAGAGAGAGCACCAGGAAAGTGAAGCTATTTTAGAGGGGAAGTTGTAAATGAAGAACTTTGCACAGTTCGTTTCTAATCACCTACAGGCAGTGCTGCTGGAGTGGAGAGAAGCTAAATTCAGCTCTCACTTGGCACCACTGTAACTCCTCTGATCGCAATGTGGGTCACTGCAGCCCGAGCAGGGAGTGCAGGCTCACCACACCCCAGCCACGGAAACATCCCCTGACAGGAGCACTCCCCGTGCCCAAAAACCAGGGGAGGATTAGCTCTGTGTTAACCCTTTGTGGAGCTAAAACTGCAGTAGTAATGCAGCCCTCAAGCCACTTGCTATTGATGGTGAAATTGGCTTTCAAGGTTTTGCAGGGGATCATTATGGTGATCACTCGTTCTGGCAGCGTTCCAACAGGAGAGTGTTTTGCTCTCAAGATTCCATAAAATTAGAAAAATCTCAGTTGGAACTAAATCCAAGTTCTGTCTCACTTACTAGCAATTAGAATTATGCAAAATCAATATTAATAGTTGCCAACTGCTAGTGCTTACAGTGAATCAATATTACTAACTGGAGGTGTTCGATACTTCTGAAATGTACATTACTTACGGGGAAAAATAGAATTTAAAAATATCATTGAAGTTTCTGATCCAGAAAAAACCTCACACAGCAAAATCGCTTTGGTGCGATGGAGTATCCAGAATAGCAGCTTCCCAAATAAAGCTCTGCCAAGCCTTGCTCTCCAGCTTGTGCTGAGCTGTGTGGGTGTCAGCTTGGTGTGCTCCTCGCTGCTCTGAGGGTGCCACGTTCCAAACAGAACCAGAGCTTTCAGGCCTTTGTGTTGGGTTGAACAAAAAGCTACAAACTATAAACAAATCCACATCTTCCTTCTGAGGTACCGCAGTAGGGTGAACCTGCAAGTGAGAGCAGAACCCAGGAAAAATGCTTGAGTTTGATTTGTGACCTCTGCAAAATTACTGAGCCTTCCAGGCTAATGAAACAAAGCCATGAATTCATTACCAAGGGCGGGGCAGATCTTTGCTGAAACGTCCACTGGTGATTCCCTGGGAACTTTGGTAGGACAAATCATTTTGCTACCAGGTTGTGAGTTTTGAGTCCATAATAAGTGTGACCCAGTTTCCTATTCCATGGCTGAACAATTTGCACAGCTCTAAATATAAAACTGTTGATAACGGATCCGTATTTGTGGGAAAGGGAGGTGCCTCAGGAACTGCACTGGGCAACGTGTGCTTCCAGCCACCCCCCAAAACCTCCCTTATAAAAGGTGAATCGGGCACAGTTTTTGTCCTTTTTCATTCCCACATACAAATAAACATCAAAACCCAGGTTGAAATTATAAATATATTTGTGTTGTTAATAATCATGGCACTACACAGTGAAAATCATGTCATCTCATTTTTCTTGAAGGAATTGTAATAGAATAAGACAGTATTGATACAGAAGAGCCTCTCCCTGTCCTGCTTCATTCTGTCTCAGGGTGTTTTCAGGAGTAATAATCCTAACCATGGAAGCAGTAAGTGCACTGAATAAGCTGTCAAGTGAACAGAAATAAACTCTCTCCTCCTGGTTGTGAGCTCAGCGTGGAGCACACCCAGAGCAGCCCAAGGAGCGACTCCAGAGCTGCTGGGGCAGCAGGAGAGCCAGGACAGGGCTGGTCCCGAGGGACAGCCCCGGGCAGAGCCCTCCCTGCAGCCCCCAAGCCCTTGGGAGGGATAAACTCTCGGGGTGGTGGTGGTGCTGGAGCTCCTGGGACCGAGGCACGCACACACCGGGGTTTGCTGGAGGTCTCCCAGTGATCCCTGCTGGTGGGGATCACCAGGAGAGCTGATCCCAGAATCCCAGAATCCCAGAATCCCAGAATCCCAGAATCCCAGAATCCCCAGGCTGGAAGAGACCTTCAAGATCATCGAGTCCAAGCCATGCCCAACTCCTCACCTAAACCCTGGCACCCAGTGCCACATCCAGGCTTTGTTAAACACATCCAGGGACGGTGACTGCAGCACCTCCCCGGGCAGCCATTCCAGCACTTTATCACCCTTTCCGTGAAGAACTTCTTCCCAATATCCAACCTGGATTTCCCTTGGTGCAGCTGGAGGCTGTGTCCCCTCGTTGTGTCAGTTCTGGAGACAGAGCCCCAGCCCAGCTGAGCACAGCCACCCTGCAGGGAGCTGTGGAGAGTGATGAGCTCAGCCCTGAGTCTCCTTTTCTCCAGCTGAACAGCCCCAGCTCCCTCAGTGGTTCCTCACAGGTTTGTGTTCCCAGCCCCTCTCCAGCCTCATTGCCTCCTCAGTGCTCTCAAGGTCCTTCCCAAACTGAGGGCCCAGAGCTGGACACAGTGGATGGAACATGTCTGCTGGACCCTGCCACCCCCACCACTCTGGGTGACTCCCTCCTACTGAGCAAGGCAGTATTTTAAACAAAGAGTGCTTTTTAAAAGAAATAATAGCATTTATAGTTGTTAGACAAGTGCTACCTTTTATCAGCTCTAATTACTTTGAAATAGCATACAGTCCTTAGCTTGCTTATGATGTTGTTCATTACTTTAAGCCCTCACAGCTACTCTAAATAACAATTGAAATACACAGAGCTTTAAAAAAATATTTCCGTTACAAATATTTTAAAAATATACTTATCCTAAAAAGCTGTCCAGCACTATTCCAAAAATCTCTTGTAATAAATGTCTTTTTAAATTTTAACAAAAATATCTACCATCATATAGAAGAGCTCAAGTTTTGACAAATCTGTAATACAGTCAGAAATATGTCGGGCCAGATTTCACTTTTGTTGATACAGTTGCCAATTTGGATCGTGGTGTTCATCTCATTTGGGTTTTCCAGTAGAACCAGGAGCAGAATATAGCCCTTAGTGCTTTAAAATAGCTAAATGGACTGGATGCTGCAACAGCTACTGGTACTGAGCATTACAGGGAGGGAAATCCTTTACTTCACTGCATCTAAAAATGCAAAAGGATGTTATATTTAGTATTTGTGCCATGCCCAAAGAAGTGCCAGGCATCTGCAGTGGATGACTCAGACCCAGAATCATATTCACTTACAGAATTCTTTTTTCTTTTTGTTTTGCTGAATGGTGCCTGCAATTGCTGTCATTAAATGAAGGATGAATGTTTCTGGAGAACTTTTGTAGGGGGAAAATGCCAACCTACCTCTCATGCTTCCTATCATTCTAGGAATCATTTTAATTGCATTTTGTGTGAGTTTTATTAGAATCTCCCAGTACTTAGATGTAGGAAGGATACTATTTTGAATTGGTTCTGTATTTTCAACCTGAAACATCTCCATTCATCCACTCCTTTTCAAAACGTATCTAGAACAAGATTCAAGCACTTATAAGAATCAGTATTTCACCAGGACAATCTGGAAACTCATCTTTTAAAACACTGGAACTTTTTTTTTTTGGATTTTCCCCCCTTTTTTCTTCAATCTTCAAGTTTAAATGCAGTGTTTGATTAAGGACCGTGGAAACCAACCCAGTCTGATTGCAGCAGGGTAATTGAGCAAGCAGATGAGACAATCTCAGCTCTGCCACTCCTGCCTGTGACCAGAAGGGATCCTTACACATTGTGAGTTTAAGTCATGTTTAAAGCTTTTACTCTACTTTTTTTTTTCCTCATAGGCTTTGGCTGATGATCTGGTAACTGACAAACCAAGGAAACTTAAGGATTTCTGCAGAGTTCAGTCCTCACTGTCATCTTCATCATCGTCATCGTCCTTGCTGGGAGCACACCTCTGGAAACAGTGCACCAGGGTGGCCAGGAAGAAGCTGGAGAGAATTGCAGCGATGGACACGGCGACTCCGGAGAAGATGATGATGAAAAGGTCTGTCAATGACAAACTGAATTTGCATTCACTAAAGCTGACCTCAGATAACTCGTTCAGAAAGATCCTTCTGTTCTCCACGGGCAGAGAACACTGGATTTCGTGGAGACCTGCAAGGAAGAGGGAATGGAAACAAATCAGCAAGATATTGGTGAATTCTTCTGTTGTTCTGGGTTGGAGATTGAATGGCTGAAGAAAAGTTTTAGGGTTAATTCCAGGTTTGTGGAATTGTACAATAGTCAGGGAAAAATGGAACAAAACCTGTCACTATCCAAAAGCCATTACATAGCCCCTTTGAGCAGCTCCTGGGAATTAAGTTGTTTCACCTGCAGCCTTCCAGGGACCAGGTGTGATCTAGGACCATGATTTGGAGGAATTAAAAAAAATGAATGTTGAACTCTGGATGCATCTAGACTTGGAGACCTGAAAGCAATTCCCAGCTACTCCACCTGAACACAAACTGACTCCAAAATAGGGTAAGACGGATACTGAAGGTTCTTCCACAGCCTTCTACATTACTTTTTTCCAAAATAGGGTTTTGTTTGGTTTTTTTTTTCCTTCTGGTCAAACAACAGTTTGGGTTTAATGGATGCTTGTTTGTCTGTGACCTGCTTCCACCTTTTCTCTCTGGCTGTCCTGAGGTCATGCAGAATGACAGATATTGTTCCTCCCTGCATTACTGGAGAATGCCGAGAGCTGGGTGCTTTGTGGTGAAAGCAAAACCCCTCAGATTTAAGAAGTGGTGAGAATGCAGCTGAGTCCTGGACAGTAAAAGCACACAGTTCACTGCATTCAGCTCCCTCCATTCGCCACGGGGGAACATCAGGACAGGGTTTTACCAGGGCTAGAATGGAACCTACACTGAAGCGAATTAAGCCTGTAGAGCTGCTGGCAAGGCAGCTTTTGTCTCACTGTTAAGGACATGAATGTAAAGGGGAAATGTAAGAATTGTGCGTTAATGACACGAGATCTGCTGCTGAGTTGCTTCATCACTTCCTCTCTAGCGATGATCCCGGAGTTCTCTCCCTGGCCTGGGCTCTGCCTTGCTGTGTGCACACGGAGTACACGGCATTCCTGTCCCTCAGCTCTGCACAGAGCCGTGGTGCCACTGCAAACAAGGAGTGGTGATGACAAGATTCCCTCAGCATTTGTGAATTGTGGTTTTGCTGTGGCTGGAGAGCTGTGGCCTGTGATTTTTCACTGCTAAACCCGGGCTCCTCGGGTTGATGGTGCCGCCCTGAGTGATGGTCTGGATCCAGCCCAGCCCAGTTGTGCTGATTTGAGAAGGAGTTTTATTTAATTCCACTGTAGAACCAATTATCACCCTGACCTCCTTGACCTTGTAATGACGATTATGTTACATTTTGATCCCTAAAAGCCATCCTGTATCTGTCATATTTGCCTGAAATCCTGTGGCTTTCCCCTTCCCTCCTGCTCCTGTGCCCGGGCACATCCTGAGATCTGCCCAGCAGTGCCAGCAGCCAGCCTGGCCAATCCCTGCTGCTGCTGCCCAAAGCCTCGCTGCTTTTCCTGAGCCTGGGCTGCAGATGTGAACAAGAACCTTGCTCTGGAGATCTGTGAAACCTCCTGTGGTCGGAGCTGACCTGGAAGAGAAAGCAGCTGCATGGTTTCAAACGTCCTCAGAGACTTCTGGAAATCTGAGCCTGCAGTGTTGGTGTCTTCTGCACGAGCTGATGCCCTGAGCACCTGAGCATGCAGGGACTGAGGAGACACAGACCTGCCCTCTCCAGCTCCGAGATCCCTCTACAAACCTTCCTGCTGAAACCACTGAGAGCTGGCCACCAAATCATATTTTCATTTCTGTAAGACTTGGAAGTAGCAGCTCTAGCATCAATCAGAGTAAGCAAAAGGGGGACAGATGGATATCCTTCCCTATTCAAAACCTTGAGAAATGAGGGATGAGTGAAAAGCTGTAGGCTGGAATTTCAAGACCTGTGTCGTTTAAATCAGAATTTAAAAAGCAAAAATTTTTTTCAGTAAATAAATATAATCCTGACAGCAATAAAAGCAGCTGCATGAGTGCAACACACCGCAACTTCATGTGAAGAGGAAATTCCTTGCTAATAGAAGATCACTGCAGCATTTTGGCAGAAAAACCTGTACCAAGTGAATACAGCACCTACACAAATTCCATTTCACTTGTAGCAAGCACAAGAAAAAATAAGTTTCTGTACAACTGTGCTTCTGTGAAAGAAATCAGTCTAACAGAGTTTGAGACCTCCTGAGAACTGCTGTTTTCAGAGCATCTGAGTCAAGCTTCTCAAAAGAAAGAGGGCACAGGTGACCATAAGCAACTCCAACTTTTAAAATTTCTGTCCAACTGCAAAAGAAATTCTCTACCGGCAGCACTTAAAATACTTCTGTGCTGGAGTGATGGGATGGAATATCAGATCTGGATAAGGGAGGGTGTAGAAAAAGAATATATTTAGAAAAAAAAGAGAGCAAAGAAGAATCCAAAAAGAAAACTCTTGTCCTGAGCAGTTCTACATGCTGCAGCCCTTGGCTTCAGAGATAACTTACTGTTTATTTGCCCAGGATCCAGGCACGGAAAGGAGTTCACTCCTTCATTCCCAACAGTTGTGCCATGGATCAAAGCTGACCCTGTGCACTGTGAGCTCTATTCCTGTTCCCCTGGTGCTTTCACTTTACATCACTACACACAGAATGCAAGCAGCAAAGGATCTGCAGCACACCAAGGCACTTAGAGGGTATTTCTTGTTATGAGAATCAGTGTAGTGCAAGGATTTGGAGGCTCATTATCCAATAAAGAGAAATAAAGATGCTCCTCTCCATGTAGCCATGGGTACTGGAATCTAGGTCATGTTCTCAAACCAAATAGATTAGATGGGAATTTGCTACTTGCTTTGTTCTGTGACAGCCCAACAGGCTTGTGTGGCCTCAAGTTTTCAGAGAATCCTTAGTTATTGGGAATAATGGATGCCAATAAGTGAAATTCAGCACCACAGAGCAGGGGCCAGTGCATGGCTGTGGCTGCAGCCCTGCTGTGTGTGCACCACCTCTTCCAAAAGACAGGAGTGAGCTGAGCTCTGCTGTCCACACACAGAGCAGCCTCCTAAAGCTGAGCTGGAATCATCCTGGGCAGATTGCAGAGCTGGGTGGAAGCACAGGGCAGTGCCTGAGGGAAAGGAATGTTGTTTAGTCCGTCCTGTTGGGTGGATGTTTGTCTTCCCTGAGTTGTGACACTGCTGGAAAACCCAGCAGACAAACAGAAGCTTTTCTTTGGACTCCAAAGAGAATTTGGAGCAGACTGCTCATTTGGAACAGTCAACAGAAAGACCAGCACTTCTATCTCTGGTGGCACAAGGGATTTCTCCTTCCAAAGCTGATGCAGTGGCTGTTGCACCCGAGCTCCCAACTCTTCACCTGAAAATACCATCACCTGAAGGTCACACACCTGCCAAAGATGAGAAATGGACAAACCCATTTCATCTGCTTTCTTCCACAGAAACACAGCCCTGGCTTCACATTATTTACAATTAGCTTGTTCTGATGACATGAGAGCCCAGAGGCACAGATGGTCTGTACCCCACCTGTCCTGTTCCATCTTTGATCTTTCCTTGGGCAAGAAGTAATTCCAGGGCATTAAACACCCTCTGCACAAACAATGAACTAAAGAATGGTCTCTAGAAAGTGATCAGTATTAATTATAGGGTGTAGGTTTTTTCTTTTGTGTGATTCTGTTGCATCTAGACTGGCTCAATCAAATCCCTGTCCCCACACACAACCTCTAGAGACAGGAGATGCCATTTTACCTCAGAGCTCAGCTTCCACTGACTTTTACTTGAATGGTATGAATTTTTATAGTTTGTTTGTGTGTGTGGGGGGGGTTCTGTAATTTTTTGTTATTTATTTATTCTGTAGAATTCATTCTTTTTAAAGACCAGCCAGGATTCTTATAAAGGGCATCTCAAAGCAGTTTGGTATTTAGTGCTTGGCTGCAGCAAGAGAGCCTTTGATGACAGTTATATATATCCACCTCATTGCTCCCACAACATATTCAAGGAGTTGCTTCTTCATACCAAACCAAACTGTAAATGAAATAACAAGTGTGAGTGTGCTATAAATACACAGCTTGGGTTATTTTGGTCAGGGCCATCCCATTATCTGTAATGACTCCAGCTGTCCCAAGGACAATGTCACACACCCTGAATCCTCCTGCTATGTCATCAGAAGGAGCAGATGAATTGCACTGAGGTGCCAGGCAGGGCACAGGTGCTGGGTTCTACCCAGTCTTGTCTCAACTCTGCAAAAATAAGGATGGAAATACAGTTTTCTGTGCCCTGAGGAGTAGATTGTCTAAGTAACACGGGAAGTGTGAAAATGCTGGAATTCCAGAAGCACAATGTTAAAAGGAGAGGTGGGTTTTTAAAAAGAAGGAAAAACGTGTGTTCATAAAGAAGTGATGCAGGAGGGTTCCAGGCAGAGTTATTTCAATGAAATTCCCAAATAGAAGTGGAATTCAAAAAGTCAAATAGGACTTTGAACACCTTATATTAGAGGAATATAACTCCACCAAGTCCAGCACTTAAACACTGCCAATAAATCACAGGCAATTAGGCTGCTGCTGGATCCTAAAAACCACTTTGTTTCTGTTCAGGACCATTCCCAGACTGAGATCTTTCCCTGTAAAACTGAACCTCCTTGAAAACAGGAGCAGCCCAAAGCCAGTCTGCATGCAAATAATGAATTGTAAATTACTGAAAAGAGACCAACAATGCTGTAAGGGCCCAAAGTTACAACTGGACTGATCTCAGAATCTCAAAACCCCCACAGAACCCAGAGGCCCTGTTTTATTTATCCCCTGGGACTTTGCAGCCATAATCCAGCCACGTTTCTTGCAGGTTCTTGTGATCAGGAATTTTGAAACCATGGAGTGCACTGACCCTGCCTGCTCCTGGCTGTGCCAGGGCTTTTCCCTGGATAATTGACTGCTGCCCAACTGCACCGTGAGGTTTGGTTTGAGCTCCTCCAGCTAAAGACAAGCATCAAGGGCATCACTTTCTCCAGGTCCACTTGACCCTGCTTTGAAGGACTCCTTGTGTCTTTCTGTCTCTGCTTATTCCTAATCCCTATGCTAAATACATCTTTGATTGCAGAACTTCTGGAATTCATTATCATTTCACATCTCAGTGTAATGGTCTGTCTGTTAGCAGAGACTTCCCAGCTGTAATTTTGGATGCTGATTTAAAAAAAAAAAAGGAAAAAAAAGGAAAAAAAAGGAAAAATAAAAGGAAAAAAAGGAAAAAAAAGGGAAAAACAGGAAAAAAAGGGAAAAAAAGGAAAAAAGTCTCAATTCTTTCGGAGTCTTTCGGAGTTCACAAAAAGCAGGTACCAGGACAAAGAGCCTCCTGCCATTTAGCACTGGACAGCAGGATGAGATAATGCAAAGGCCCACTGGGACATGCTCTATACATCCACAGAAATATCTGAAACCATAAATGATTTAATAATTTAAAACCATAAATTATTTAAATGAGCTGCATGCACACCTGTTCGCTACTATGAATGCAGTAAATATAAGAGCACTACAATAGGCTTATTTTTTTTTAGAGTAAAATTGATATTTGACCTTTTGGGTGGAATTTAGCTGTTCCCTTATGTTGCTGAATGTAGTTGACACAGATTTGAAATGTTTAAACGTGGCATGTTGTTTCTTGTGTGGTATTTTGCTCCCAGCTCTGGTTTGCCTTAGTCTCCTTAAACACTGTCACAAATGTATTAAATGTATTAATAAGCAATGAGAGAGGCACTGCCTCTGAAGTGAGGTGAGATTTCATTGAAAACAGCCCTGAGCAATCAGAATAGTAAAACTTTAAAACCTTGAAGCCTAGATTTAGGTCTGTAAATAAAACTTTTATGGCCAAGTGCCCTAAAGATTTGCAGAACAGCTTCGGAGGGTACTTAGCAGTTTGTCTCAATGTCTAAATATAAAACTCAACATCAGGTGTTCACATCTGCAAGTGCTGTCCTCACATCTTCAAATCCGTGAAAGATGGAAGCACTCCAAATAACCTTAGGATGGAAGAAACAGAGTGAAAAGCCAGTGGCAGTCAGATCATTTTACTGAAAATGTCTGGGAGATCAAATTATATATTTATATATGTGTATATATAGAAACAGATTTGATGCGCTTGTTAAGGAATATAATTTCTGTGAGGAGTTTCTGCTTGAGCGGGATAAAAGCTGCTGAATGTGTGAAATGTCTTAGGGCTTTTAATTCCTTTCCAGACACACAGATCCTCTGTTCTGTCCTGGTGATGTGGGAGCATGTGCCTGATGCTGGGGGAGAGCTGATGGCTGCAATGGACAGAACAGCCTGTCCTTGCTACTGCAGCTCGCTCGGGTTCGATATTGGTACCAAGGGAAGGAGCCTTCTCTCCACAGCTGATCAACAAATACGTGCTAATAGAGACTGATCAGTCAAGAGGACTTGTAAAACGCTCAGTTCCTTTGCTGGCTGTTGGTTCAAATGTTAAACAAAACCCGTCCTCTGGTGTCATCATGGTGCTTTGTTTTGGAGAAAAGATTAATTTTCTGTAAACCCATTAACGGCCTGGATTAGTGAAATGAGAGATGGTTTAATTTATAGAATAAGTTATGCAATAGATGGATGCAATCCCGTTCTCACATTGGAATGGGATGGTGGAAGGAGCCAAGAAGAAAGGTACAGTAACCTCATGGCTTGGAATGTCTAAACAGGCCTGGAAAAATCATTCCATCCTTCAGGGTCTGGGCCTGGAAGGTAACTCCTGGGAGGGGCAGCTGAGGGAGCTGGGAAGGGGCTCAGCCTGGAGCAAAGGAGGCTCGGGGGGAATTTCTGGCTCTGCACAATCCCTGCCAGCAGGGGACAGCCAGGGGGGATTTGGGATCTGCTCCAGGAACAGGGACAGGAGGAGAGGAACGGCCTCAGGCTGGGCCAGGGCAGCTCAGGGTGGCACCAGCAGGAATTTCCCCATGGAAAGGGGGGCAGGCACTGGAACTGCTCTGGGAGGTTTGGATCCCCAGCCCTGGAGGTGCCCAGGGAAGGGCTGGATGTGGCACTGAGTGCTCTGGGCTGGGGACAGGGTGGGGATTGGGCACAGACTGGACACAAAGGCCTTGGGGGTCTTTTCCAACCAAAATGATGATATTTTATGACTCTTGCTACACTGATTCATTTCTGAATCTCTCTTTTAGGACCAAATTCAGTCTGAATTTCCTGCTTACAGCTTCACTGTCACCTGCTCTTGGTTCTTTCTCTACCTCCTCTCACTGCCATCCTTCTCCCCTGTTCTTTTGCATGGACAGGCTTTATCTGGAAATATGCCACTTTACCAGAATTCACTTCTCCATCCATTCCAAAGAGGTCTCAAAAGCTGCAGAAGCCTTTCAATTAGCTAAACATCATCTGTGCCAGTACTGACACCAAAACCCTCTTGGAACAGCTCAGAGATGTGTAGCCACTGCCCACAACTCTCCAAAATGGAGCAACAGTTGATCAAATGAGCCCTGAGCACTCGTCCTCACTTCAGCTTTGGCTACTTCAGTTTCAGACATTCAGAACATCTATTTTATTTATCACAGCTTGGAATTCTGGCTCTGGCCACTTCTGAATGAGATTTTCAAATCTTCCTTGAAATACAAGTGTGCAAAGGCTACCCATAAAAATGCTCTCTCTAAACCTTTGCTAGAAGTCTTTCTAACACTGTTTTTATAGACAGCAGCAAATTTTTCGTTCTTGCAATGGGTAGTGGGGAACTTAAATAACTAAACAAATAAATAAATTAATCCCAGAAACTGTCTACAACTTCCCAAAGATAAGGGGAAGAAAGGAAGTAAAAAGCAAAATGAGGGCAAGATGACAGAAAGGAAACAGTACAGTCACACTCCAAGGAAAACTTAAGCTATAATTAAAAGTAATGTTAAAAATGCCTTAGTCATTAGGAAACAAGGTCGCAGGCCCAGCTGCCCAAAGCATGTTCACAGAAAATAAAAACCAGCAATGGGAACGTCAACAAAGCCCTTCAGTGTGGCCACTGCAGATTATTGTACTGCTTTGTTACAGGCATTTATCTGAATCCAGTCCCTTCATCCTGATGGGATCCTCAGAGAGATTCAAAAAATGTCTTTTGCGCTAATTTTAAACAAGATGCTTCTGCAAAAATTGTTCCATCAAAGCCCTTTGTATTTAAACATGGAAATGAAAGGTTCATAACCCTCTGCTCTGGAGGTCACTCGCACCAGTGACAATCTTTTGCTGGCTGAGCCCTGAGTTTCAAACAGCATTACTAGAAGCACTAGGTTAAGAGATGAGGAGAAAAAGAAAAGTGCATTTTTAGCCAAGATAAATTGATGAACAACAAGTTCAGAAAGCACAAGAAAGCCTGGCTGATATGAGAAATTGCTGAGTATATTTTTGCAACTTAGAACAACTTAGGCATTGCTTCTTTCAAGGTATTTTTTGTTCTATGAGTTTTCCTTGCCCCATGGAGTAAAACCTTCTGTGAAAGTTTTCATTCTTGTCTTTGTAGGGATAAAGATCTTACAGCAACTCTTCTATTTCCAAAAAATAATCCCATATTCTTAATACCCATACTCTTCCTGATGGGAAGGCTTTAATCTTTAATCTGTACCATTTAGCACCACACGCCATTCAGGTGTAACAAATGCCTACACAACCAAACATCATTCTACAGAAAATCTTTGTAAATGTTGTACTCAGCCATTGTGACCACCAGCAAACACTTTGTCTTCTTCAGTAAAAAGAACTTTTCTATTTTTTCCACTTATCACCATCCCACTGCTCTTCACAGTTCCTTTGCCTTCTTTGCAGTATGCTCACGAATTTTTTTTAATCAATTACTAACCAAATCAGAGGGGAAAAATGTAGTTTTGTTTTGCAGTATGAAGAAAATGCTGGATTTAATATCTCTTTATGTTAAAAAATGTGTTTGCTGTTTTAAAGTGCTAGGTTTAATCACAAAATTTTACTCCAGTTTTTAATAAGTCTGCCTGCAAATTTGCCAGGGTGAGGGCATCATCTGGGGAAGGTATTCACCTAATACCAATTAAGCTTTTATTTAAAATTTCAGCTAGATTAATAAATGCTGAAATCTGTAAAATTCTTGAAATCCCAGCTGTTTGTGTGAAGCGACAAGTTGGATGAGCAGAGGCAGCTCAGCTGGGCAGAGCCTTTCCAGGCAGGTCAGCAGAAGTTAGAACTCTACAAGCAATTTCTGGTTCTGTGCCAGGAGGAAAATGGACCTGGCTCCTGCAAAGCTAATGAGCTGAAGTACGGCTTTTGTTCAGATCACTGAGTCCTCCAGAAACCTTAATTACAGAGGGACAGAGCTTCAGGATCAATTATCCAGATTTCAGTTCACAGAGACAAAACTCCCCTTTTTAAATCAATTTGGTATTTATTTTGCAAAAGCCAAGGGGAGCTTGGGCTGAGGTCCCTGCAGTGCTGCAGTGAGAGGTGCAGCTGTGCCTGAGCTCAGTGAACATTTCGGTCACTGAGGGATTTCCCTCACACAGGCACACGCAGCTACTCTAAGTGTCATTCAAAGTGAGGAACCGAAATGAATTCCCAGGCCCTACATCTGTCTGAATGTCCTTCTTCCAGCCTGTACAAACCCTGCAACACAAACCTTGAGCTGCTGCAGAATTCCAGAGCAGAAGCAGCCAAGATCTTTTCTTGGGCCCTGGAAATGCATCCCTGTCTTTCCTCTTGTATTTGCAGACAGAAAGCCTGCTGCCCTATTTACCCTGCTGTGTTTGCTGCAAGAATCCTTCATCTCCAGCTTTACAGAACTATCAGGAGCAGCCAGGGCATCTGAATGCTCAGTGTTTATTGAGTTGTCCTTCCCACTGCTCCCAGGAAAGGCCAGGCAAGCGTGGTCTTGGATGAGTATAACCAGACAAGTAACACTAATTCAATCAGTTCCTAATGGGAATCATGTGGTGACATCATTAAAAATGGGAAACTGGGTGTAAAATGCAGCCAAATCATAATTCTAATAATTTAACTCTGACTTTCCAAAAGTTGTTTTGCAAAGCACACAACTGTGGCCGTCTATTTCAAAAAGTCATTGAGACGGTCCTTCCTTTTCAGGGTTTGTTTTGCAGTCACCTTCGTGGAGAATGTTTTGGTGCTTTATTAAAGGAGACACTGAGAGTTTTTGTGGCAGCAGCTGACAAGAAGCCCTGATGCTTTTCTGCACCATGCACGTGGCTCCCTGGCTTGGCTGGGTGCAAAGAGAGGAGGGGATTCACTCCAGCAAATCCAAATCCTTGCAGGACAGCTCTGATTAAATCAACCACTTGAATATTTGCTCCTTTCCTCTTTGTTTCCCCAAATCAAGTCTTAGTGAATGTTTGGAAGATCTGGATAAGCTGGTTATTTTTCAGCTCTTTGGCCAAAGCACGGCTACGGATGAGAGAAAACGCTGTGGGAATGCGTCTCTGAGCTTGGAAGTCACTGGGAAACTGGCGGTGCTGGGGTGCCAGACATGAGTTCAGATACACTTTAAAACACTGAGGGGGGCAGCAGAGAAAGAGGTAGGACAAACTCCAACTGAGCAGATCAGAATCTCAGTCAGGATCCAGGGGTACAACCTGGAAGTTCAGTAAAAGCTTGGGAAAAGTGAACTGCTGTGTGAACTCATGTTTAGCATTAGAGACAGGCAAATACTTGATTCAAACTGAGCAAACTTTAGCTAAAGCATCAGGAAAGGTGAGATAATGGGTTTGATTTAAAAAGAATCAAGATCAAAGATTCACTGACACAGAGAGGAAAAAACCCAGCACCTTTTCCTCAAATCACTTCTTCCTTAAAACAGCTGACCTACAGCTAAGAATATTGAGGGCAACATAGATGAGTGTATTAGAAAGAGGCTGCCCAAGGTCACAGGCATGGGAAGAACCTGAATAACTGACTGCAGAGTGTGAGCCTGGAGTGCCAGGACAGAGAACAGCTTCAAACTGACCGGGAGGAGGTTTGGATGGGATATGAGGAACAAATCCTTCCCTGTGAAGGTGGGGAGGCCCTGGCACAGGGTGCCCAGAGAAGCTGTGGCTGTCCCTGGATCCCTGGGAGTGTCCTGGAGGTTGGATGGGGATTGGAGCAGCCTGGGACAGTGGAAGGTTCCCCTCTGGGGCCCTCCCGAAGTTTCCCTGCTCCCAGCAATGTGCCTTTGGGAGCAGCTGGTGCTGCTCAGGGGCAGGAGTTGGGAGACATGAACTGTGGGATGATCTCCTGCTGGAGGTGAATTAAAAGAGGCTTTGGGGTCTGGTGGGACATGTGCAGCAAGAGTCTGGATTCCCTAGACAAGGCAGTCCTAACACTTTCATTTTTCTCCCCTGTGCCTTTCTAAAAACTACTGGCTCAAATACCAGGAATATGTATCTTGTGTTTTGGGGGTTCTGAAGCCACTTCAATTTATTTCTCATACTGGAAGCAGTATTTTATAATGAAAAGAGCTCAAATGGAGATGCTGAAGTGTTTCAAACACAGAGCATCACAACAAAATACTTCCAGGAAGGGGCTGACAATCACAGTTGCATAAAATGGGGATTTAACTCTTTTGTAGGAGCTTCATAGCTGATCAGTAAAATGAGGGGAAAATCAGTATTTCTGAGGAGCTGGCACAGAATATTTAGCTGCTCAAAGGGCTTATTGTAGAAAATCTATTTACCAGAAAGAAAATGAAGTCTGGAAGAGAACCAGCTCTGGCCTGAATCAATTTGAAAAGGCTCTTTCACTGCCTATGCAAGTTTAGTCTATAAATCAAAATTATTAGGGCTTAATTTTTAAATTTTATTTCTTGAGTGGGAGGAGGACCTGCTGCTAAAAGAAGCCAACAGGAATTTAACGGGCTCGTTGGTTGAAAGCATGCAATTACAGCCTGGGCAGACAGCACACAGACAATGGGAGCAGGAACTGCCCTCGCAGGCACACACGGACACACAGACTGCGCTGACAGACACAGAGCTTTACCTTTCTGGAGCTTGGATGCATTGTCCTGTATCCAGCTGAAAAGATTGGCAAAGTCACAGTCACACACCCAAGGGTTGCCCTCCAGGCGGATGGTCCGCAGGGAGGGCAGCGCTTCCAGGGCTGCCACGTTTAGGCTCTGTAAGTTATTGTCATTCAATTCTAACACTTGGAGCTGGTCCAGGTTCTCAAAAGCAGCCTCGTCCACGTCCACCAGGTTATTGTTTCCAAGGCTCAATTTTATCAGTTTCTCTGCTGATTTGAATATTCCAGCATCGAGCTGCGTTAAATTATTGTAGCTTAAGTCTAAATACACCAGTTTGGTAGAACTGCTAAAAGTGCCCTCTTCTAAAGAGGTGAGGGAGTTATTCCTGAAGTCCAAATAGACTAGATCTCCATAAAATATAAAGAAGTCAGCTGGTATCGCCTGAATGTTGTTATCGGCTATAAGAAGTTTCCGTACATCCAATGGAAAGGGATTAGGAACACTTGGGAGTCCTTGATCCCGACAGTCTATGGTGTGGTAGTCCATACAGCTACAGACAGCAGGGCAAAGATGACCCCCAGGCAGGAAAAGCAGGCAGGCAAAGCCAGCAAAAGGCAGGAGGCAGGAAGGAAAGCATGGCAACATCGTCAAGGATCTGAAGGCTGTGATGAGCACCACTTCTAGGAGAAAGACATTTTGCTCAGCTGAGCAGGAGTGCCTGGTACTTGTGTGTGTGTCTGATTGTATCCAGGAGATCACATATCATCACAGATCCGATAGCAGCAGTCTGGAGGGGGAGGGAGGAGAGAGGGAGGGAGGCAAATGTGAGGATTTACACTGTCAGAATATTATGATGCTGTACAGGGTGAGGAAAGCGATGATTGGGTACACGGAGGATCTTTCAAAGGACTCCCTTGCTTTTGTGAGCTAAAAAAAGCCCAGAGCCTGTTTGAATATTTGCTGTATATTCCAGCAAAGGGGAAATCACACCTGATCCTGTGACTCTGACAGCAACAGCTTCTGCTGAAAAAGCCCCTCAGGTAAAAATGATGGGATCGCTTACTGTGTGTCCTAGCGGGAGCCTCCCTCAAGGTGACCAACAGCTGTGGAAACGCAAGGGAGGGTCAGCGGTGTCCTGGATGCCTGCTAAGGACAGTTTTCCCTTTTATGTGTAAAACAGGGAGCAGAAGGGGAGAGCCCAAAGACAAGGAACTCTGCTTTGTGCTGATTTTGGATTCCTCAGCTGTCAGAGCAAGGCTGTTCACATTATCTAAATATGACTCTGTGTTTTTTAACCAAGCAGCACCAAGGAATACAGTCTCCAAAGTGAGGGGCTTTCCCTTCCTGTTTTAATGACCCAAAAAAACTACTTTCTACTACAGCACCAGTAATGTCTGTTGGACCACATATAGGTGCAAAATGTGGATCAAATCTCTAGCTGGTTAAAATTGAACTGGTTTTCTTCATTTTCAGGGGGTTGAAATACTTGACGGTCAATCTGCTTGTCTCCTGTGGGACAGCAGAAAGGATTTTGCAACAAGGCATCTGTGTTTTCCTGACATCCTCAAACCCACACCCACAAAGGCAAATCCTCAGCCAGCAGCACCCTTAACTCTTGACTCCATCCCTCCCTCTTTGTGTGTAAGCAGAGACTGGAGAGCTGGGGTCACCCCTCTGTGCTGTGATGGAAGATTTTTCTTGAGACAGACGGTGCTTGGGTGAATGCATCCTGGTGAGAAGACCACAAAGTCAAACACCTTTGGCAAGCTCATTATTAGATTAAAGAGAAGCCACAAATTTTGATTTACGGTCATATTTTATAACTGGATTCAGAATATCTTTCATCCAGAATAGGGGACAAACATTTCCTTCTCAGACAGCCTTTCCTCCAAGGTGCCTGTGCTGAACTCACACAATGGAAGCAGTGTCCCTCACCTCTCCTTTAGCGCATACCTAGAGACACTCGGCAGCTGGGAGGGAACAAAGAGGGAGCCACACTGTTCTCAGTAGCACCACTGACAGAAAAAGATGAAATGGGCTCAGACTGAAAACCCTCTGAACACAAGGAAACACTTCTCTTACTGTGAGGGTGGCCAGGCTTTCCAGAAAGTTTGAAAATCACCACAAAACCCAACTGGAGACAGCGCTGGGCGAAATTGCTCTGACTGCTGGAGCGGGGGACTGGACAAGTTGATTTCCAGAGGTCCCTTCCACCCTCAGCATTTCCCTGCACGGCTCTTGGGAAATGAACCTGTCGGGTTTATACCTTTGAGCACCTCTCTCACATTTTGTCTCTCTCACCTTGTTTCTAATTCGTAGGTCTGTCAGCTAAACCACCTTGAGACAGCCTCCCACAAAGACACATCCTGCTCCAGGCGCCTTTCATGTCTTAAATTACTCTGAAAACACCACCCAGAAAGAAATGGGCACAGCCCAGCCTCTATAAACCACCAAGGCAAAGCCCAAATAAATTCCTGAGGTGATTATTTAAAATATTTACCTTTAAATTACAGAGGAAGTGGCAGTTTGACAGGCTGCCTCCAATTAGAAAAACCCAAATATGCAAAATAACTCAGGATTCATTGAATTGGCATCAACAAGTAACTGCAATTGGTATTTCTCAAGCAGAACTGATGCTTTTTACATTCTTAGGGCTGTATCTTGCAAACAATTGCTCCTGCTGCAATCTACTGGTTTTCTGTCCCTAATTTACCTACGGCTTTAGGCCGGAGATAAAGATGTTTCTAACACGGGAGCAGAATTGATTTATGTCTTTAGCCATGTAATTTTGTATGGAGAGGTTCAGCTCTCTGTTAGGAGCAGGTGTTTATTCCCAGGATTTAAGGGTCTCTGTGCTCCTCCTCTGCAGACTCCCCTTCCTCTATCAAGTGCACGGAATCAGGATGTGACATTTTCATTTCCAAGATGCCTCAGCCTTCACAGATGGGAGACTGCAGACAATAAGGCACAATTTGTGAAAGTTCCAAGAACATGCTGGTGGCAGGGGTGGAAAAGGACTCAGCTTCCCTAAGAATTCCACCAGTCCTTGCTAAAACTACCACTCCTCTGTACAGAGCAGAGTCCTTTTGCTCAGCTGCTCGCTCAGCTGCAGCCAGCCCCACCCCAGAGCTGTCCTGCGCTCTCCTGTGCAGCTGGCGGTGTCTGCACGGAGCCTGTGGAGTTCTCCTGGCTGAGAGAGATCTCTGGGAAGGCTTGGCAGGAGATGAGGGATTACCATCAGGCTCTGGATATTTTGGGATAGGTATCCCATAGGTTTGTGGAGCATCAGCCCTGCTCCCACAGCAGCCAGGGAAACAGAATTTCTCTGCCAATGTGTCTCAGCTCTGATCTTCTGCTGTGCAAGCCCAGCTGCAGTGGGCTGGTGTCTTTGTGTGCTGTCTTTGATTTCAGAGACTTTCTTCCTGACCCATCTTTCCCTGTGCAACATTTCCTGTTTAATTTTGTCTTTTTTATCTTCTGCTTATTTCAGTTTCTCAGCTGTTTCCCTCACAGCGCAGAAATTCTTTTGGATATTTTTGAAGCTTCAATCACTTGCCGAACATTTTGTGCAGTTTTGACTAGCAGGAGGAAAGCAAAGCTTTCTATCTAAAAAAAATATTAAAGGTTAACATTTTAAAATCGTTTATGTGCATCAGTCAGTGACAGTGAGCTGGGGGTTTGGCTATGATGTGCTGAGTGCACAGCACCCTCTTGTGCCCTCGGCCACTGGGCAGCCACAACTGCTCTGCTCCCTTCTGGTGAACTGGTAACAAGTTTTACCCTATTTCTACAGTCTGCATGTCTCTCAGATTCCCTTCTTCCTCCTCCTGTTAAAGAAACCCCGATCACTCTGTACAAGAAAATAAATTAGGTGTTGTTCTTATGTACTTTAACTGGCGCTGTGGTAAAACACAAAATCACTCCAGTGAGCGGTCTCAGAAATAAAAGTTTTTATAATCTGTGTTTTTCAGTGCTCCCAAGCAAGGGCCCACAGCTTTTCCACACCTTTTTGTACTTCCAGTACTATATTTTAGTTCATACAGGTTTGAAAAAGAACAAACTTCCCAATTGGAAATTGATGCCCAGCAGAAACCCCAAATATTCTTCTTCCACACAGGTGGGATCCCACATTGATCAGATTTTGACGGTCAGATGATTTATCTGTGATTCTGCCTTCCAGGCTCCCCTAAAGGGACAGAATGGGTTTGAAAAACATGTTTATAAATCAGGTTAATTTCAGTTCCAGTTCTAACTGTAGAGGAATTTGTTTTGGATCCCTCTGTGGAGAATGAAGAAGGAAAACCAATTTCTCCCCACACTAAGCACAACAGTAAGCAGTAGGCAAGGCTTTGGACTAAAAATAATTATATAGATTTCTATTCCTTAATTTTTCTTTCAGGATACTTGCAGGAGAAACCTTGAAAACAAAGGCAGTGACAAGGCACGCTGCTCCTGGATCCTCGGTGTGCTCCCAGCACTGTATCACGTCAAGCAGTAAGAAACTAAGAGAAAAAACATTTCTTCCTGACAAAGTTTCCATCTTTCCATTGGAAACTTCCAGTGCTCCCCTAAAACGTGCTCAAAACTTCCCCAAATAATTTGAGTAAAGGAGTTAAAAAGAAAGAGAAAGGAGTTAGAAAGAAAGAGCAAGCACCGTGCAGACACACGTGAAGGACTCGGGCCTCAGCCAGTAAATCCCTCCCTACGAGGGACTCAGACTGAAAACTGCCCATCCTCATGCACATTTTTGAGCAGCTAATTGAGCATATTTTTCCATGAAGGGAGTTATTATTCCAGGCTGATGCCTCATTGAGTTAAGGCACATGTCAGGCTGCAGTACCAGGTGCACAGGACGATGGCAAAGGCTGTCTCATTATCGGACATCACAAGGTGTCCTGGGCGCCCCTGCTTGAGCCTGAGTGACCAACAGAAACTCATCAATTCAGCAAGCACTGAAACCAAGTGCTAAGCAGCATTTCTGCACAGAAATCCCATTTTTATTCAGGTCTTTACCATTTTGGCTTTAGTGTTGTTTTGTTTTTTTTCTCTTGAGGAGAGTTTTCCCCTGCTCTGACTGGGCAGTTTGATGAATGCAGCCAAGGGGCATCTCTGGGCAGTTTCCCCTCTGATCTTACATCTAAAAATGACTGAAAAAGCAAAAGTCTTAAAATGTATGAGATGATAGAAACTGTGAGCTGAAGCTTTGTGTTACACCCGCCCAGTCCTCCTCTGCTGCTGCTGGGAGGGAAATTGCATCGAAATGAATCAACGTGGCAGCAGCAATGATTGAATTTGAAAACTTCAGACACTGCAGTTCAGCAGCCAAATGAGACCAGCCTAAACCCATCAAAAGGCTTCCATCATCTGCCCCAGACAGCGTGGCTCACACACACACGTGGTCACTCCCTCTTGCAAAGCATTTACAGCAGCTAAATGCAGTCACAGGAGATGGAAGAGTGTGAATTATATTCTCTTTTTCCCTCAGGAATGAGTTTGTACCCAGCTGCTGCAGTGTACTCTACTTGCTCTCTCTAGAGTTTATGCACTGGTCCAGAATCACCAGAGCTTTAAGAAAATTAAAGGCAGCTAAAAGTCCTCCTAATACTGACAGAGATTTGCTCACATTTATCCACTGCTACTGATGAATGCAGTGAAAAGATTCCTCTCAAACCACAGAATCACAGAACCATCTCAGCTGGAAAAGACTTTAAAGATAATATATTCATTTTGATTATATATTCATTTTGATTATTTGGTCAGATTTACCAGTGGGTCTGTCGAGATCTGAAAAACCTCATGGTGATCAGAGATCCAAGATTTTCTAAAAGCTCAAGAGTTTCTATAATAAAAATTATGTAAGAAATCCAACACAGGATTTCTTGAGGAAAATTTATGAAAGTCAGAGGCTTTAAAGCAGCAGCTGGAGCTGAACACAATGTTCATATCTGAAACTTGTTTCAACCTGCACCTTTTTCAAGCAGTGAAGCTGAAGAGAGAAAGAGGTTTGAGGAAATTCTCAATGCCTCAAGATACCACAACACTTAATCCATCTCTGATGCAAAGTTTAATAGACTGGATTTTTAACCCATGATTGCCACTATAAATAGTCTGCCTTCAGAAGGGAATTTCACAAAGACATTCTGTGAAATGTCTTCTGTGGCTTCGTTTATTTAAGTTATATGTGGTGCAAGCTGTTCACAACAGGAGTTAAAAAACAGGCTGGATCTTCTAAATCTTTTTTTCAATGCAGAGAAAACAATCCCAAGATATTCATCAGTACTTCCTTCCCTTCTCCCTTATTGATTGTTGCTGCCTGCTCTCCATGGATTTAAATATGCAGAAACGTTTGTGTCAGTGGGAATTCCAACCATCAGCTGAGAGACAGAAATAATGGAAATAATTATTACACCCTTCTCTGTTGCCCTTTACCATAAAAATACTTCATGAAAAATATAATTAAGTCTTAAAAGACCAGGCTACTTTCAAAATAGGGCTTGAAAACTGCCCTTTAAAGAGCATCTCACACTCATTAAATTATGTGCAACATTCCCAGAAGTGCACAATTCCATAATTTACAGGTTAATTCTGGGCAACGAGATTCCTGCAAAATAATTACTGTACAAAAACTCATCCATCTCTGCACTGGAACCACAGAGCACTCCAGAACACAAAGGGACAAGCAACAGTAGATTGCTCAAGTAGGACTTGAAACAAGATGAGGAACACGAGATTTTGCAGCAGGTTGAAATGGAAATAAAGCGACAAGATGAGGGTGTGCAAATGTGTGTTTATGTGTATGTGGCCATGGGCCCTTACATTTGAACTTCAGAGCTCTTTCTATAGACATATTTGTCACCCTTTTTTGTCCTATATTATATAAATCAAATTCCCACTCTAAAGTCAAGAATTCCCAGGTTCTTTTACACTACATGAAGAACAAACCCAAACAAAACTGGGACAGAAATCCTTGAACCAATGGGATGAAATCCTGTGGTGAAAGGACTTGTTTCTACCTTTGAAGTATAAAGCAAATATTGAAAACACTCCCTGCACTTTACTGTATATAAAAAATGTCTTCAAGATGACAAAAACTCGTTACAGTTTTCATACACGTAACTGAGGCACCCTCAGTCCTGCTTATGGAAAATCATCCCCGCTGTTCACTTATCCTCCCTCTAAAGGGACCTTTCCATCCTCTCAGAAGTTTCTCTGGCTGTGCAGAAGTTGGGTGTCCCTCAGGGAAGGCAGCAGACTTTGACGTGATGCCTGCTGACATCTCCCTGGCCCTGGTAATCAGCCGGGTGAGATGTCAGGTGCAATCTCGTCAGCGCGCAGCAGCGCCCGCAGGAGCCGCGGGAGCCGCCGGTGCTGATCTGGAGCTGCTTTTCACAAACCCAGCTCATCACTGCCGCGAGCAGCTGTGGTAACTGCCTCAAAAACCGCTCACCCCACTGGCGACAGACTGGGGGGACTCTCTGGTACCCGGTGGTATAAAAAATAACCTGAATTTTACTCTGGTCGCACTTGGAGCGGCACAAGCTGTTCTAACTCAGGATTTTTCAGCCTGTTTGTGGTACTGCAGTGGCACGGAGTAGTTGGAACACTGGAAATTCAGTTGTGTGGGGAGGTGGAGGTGCCTCAGCACCCAGGAGCTGTCCCACAGTGACCTGGTGATCCTGGGCACACGGGTAACTCAGTGCCCTGTGCTCGTGTTTTGGTTGTAATTTATGTCCGGATAAATCCTTCAAACATCTGCTCATAATGCCTTTACAGTTCTGGAGTCTGCCTCATTTCAAACACACTAAAGCTCAGTAACATCACCAAAAAAATGGAAACCCCAGAATTTCCTCCTTGGGGAATGTTAGTGGAGTTAATGGGCAGTGCTGTTCTCAGGCATCACAACCTGAGATGGTTCTACTTACTTTTTCTTTTTTTCATTAGTAGCATAAAAAAAAATCCACCTCACAAGAAAGGAATAAGTGAAATCTCTTAAATCTCAATTTTGAAGAGAACACAGAAGAGAAAGTAAGTTTGCTTCAGGCTGTTGTAAGTTTTTTAGAAAGTTAATGGCACAAAAAAGGAATACGGTAAAAATATTGTCCACGTGGTAACATGTGGAATGGACTGTCCATTTTCTCAGGCAGTGCTACAAGCAAAAAGACATTTTTAGGGATTGTGGAATGGCTGCAGACTAAAAATAAAGAAGCCAAAAATCTCTAACAAAGCAAGTTGAATTTAAAAAAATAAAATTGAAAGTTACTTTTTTGTTGTATTGTTATTCTTGGGTCCCTAAAGGTAGGAACATTCCTTTCACCAAAATGACAGAAGTCACACATTATCCAGAAAATCAACTTGCCTCTGGCTACTCTTCCAGTTGGGTGTTACATGCTGTGCCACGGGATGGTCAGAGGAACAGATTTTAAAATTATACCAACAAGAAGTGTTTAATGTCCAGTTTTTGAGTAAGATGAATCAGTCACTTGTAGTGCTAAAAAAAAATCCATCCAATAAAGGATTAACTAATGCAAATATTCAAGAAAGCCCTAATGATTTTTAGTTTGTTTTTAGACTTTCCACTTTTCAGAAGATCCAGTTTACTACGATATTGTCACCAATAAGGTGACACCAGTAACTCTCAGATCAGACTCCTTGTTGCTCCTTTCCAGAGCCCTGGCTGCTGCTGGGACACATCACCAATTCTGCAGTGACAGGAGAAGGCAGGGCCACCCCTGAGCCAGGAATTCCTGGGGAGCTCCTGGGGAGATTTATGTGCACGCAGCTTTATGCAACATAAATGTTCTATACAGCAATGAAGTCAAACTCCACGGATATTTTTTTATTCTGAGATTTAAAAAATCCACCTCAAAGGGAGAGTTTTACCTTAACTTACACTTAGAGTGTAATATCTTGGGGCCTCAGTTTCCCTTTTTTTAAACAGGGGAAGGGGTAAAATTGCTCTCAGACTTACGGGCTGTAATACAAGATATTTAGATCTAAGTTACCCATTTTAGGAGTAATCTTGTTTGCTGTGAAAGATGCTGAATTATCTGTAGTGCTTGCAGGCGATTAAAGCTGTTAATATTCTTTGTACTTGGTGTACAGCTGTCTACGCCTACAAATCCGTGAATCATGGTCCTCTAATTCAGTTTCCTGCAGTGAAAGCAAGATATTATTAACATTCCAATATAGAAAAACCTTCTTAATTCACAGCTTATTTTTAATGAATTGATTTATAGAATAGAGACAGTATTGGCACTGGAGAGAGAATCTGCAATACTTATTTCCACTCCTATCTGCTGCATAACCTTGGGAAAGTCACCAGAGTGCTCAGCACCTCTGCTTCCCCACCATTTCATATGGAAATAACTCGAAGCAGCAACAGGATGGAGCTTTAAAGTTAAATGATATTCACTGCAAAAGCTTTCAGCATTTCCATGTTAAAGGGCCTCGGCTTTTAAATATTTATTTTTTAACAGCACAATAGTGCCTTGATCTGAAGATGTGTGTAGATGGCTTGGGGCTATTAAAGTGCTGAGCAGACCTCCAAGGGTGCAGCTATCTCCTTCTCCTTTGTGTCCCAGGATTAGTTCATGCAAGACAGGCCTTGCAAATACAGAGCCAAACATAAAACATTCATTGCCTAATTTAAAGCATGAATTAACTTGCCCTTAGATAGGAAAATCCTGCATTTAAACTGCCTTCCCTTGTCTCCCTGGACTGACAAGCTGCTGTCACACAGAGTGATCCGGGCAGTAGTTTGGGTAGTGCAAAGATAAGATCCATCTTTGTGAACTCCTTTTCATTGTATTCCTCGAGGTCCACCTTCTCCTCACAGACTGGTACTACCCACTCTGAAGGCATAATTTCATTTTATCCAGATATAAATTATTAATAGTGTAGTCCAGACAAAAATCAGACTTTGAATCTGATTGTTGTTTTAACTATGATGAAGATTCATTAAATTTTTTTGTGTCCTCTGTTGCTTTTGTTCCCTTTGCCATGATACTTATTCACTTTATTTTTCAGAAAAACAGTGCAATATTATAAATATTTGGCAGAAATGTTTGTAAAGCCACGCTCTTGGTCTAGAATTTCTCCTAGACAAAACATTTGCAGTGGCAGCTGAGACCGTTAGTTAAACTCACTGGTATAAAATTTCATTTTAAGAGATTGCAATGCATGATTCAGCGACCTGTCAGTGCAGTAATATGTGAATGAACCCAGATTTTGCAAAACAGCTGAAAACCCCGTGATCTCAATGACTTCAGTGCTTGGATTCATTTTTGGTTGAGGTGTTCTTTGCTCCTTAATAAAATTCTCCGGGTTGCTGCTCCCTGTTGACGTGGTTGCCAGTCAGGTGAGTTGGGGTCACCCCGGCTGTCACTCCGGACAAGCCCTGGTTTCTCAGCCGGAATTTCTCTGCCTTGTTTCTCTCACCAAACCACGCATTTCCATCCCCATCTGCACACGCAGCTGGCGTGGAAAACCTCGCTGCTCCTTCAAGATGCAGCAGAAAAATTGCAGCTCAAACCTTACTCGTCTGGAGTGTATTTCTCGGCTCAAATTCCTCACCGGGATTGGGGAAGCGATGGAATCCAGCCCCGCACTGAGGGAATTTCATCCCAACCAGGACCTGTGAACGTCTCACTCCCTCTCGTGGCCGCAGGTACTGTGGAAATGGGCTCTTTTTGTTCATTCACTTACACTGCCTGCAGATAAATCCCAGTTCCAGTCGGGAAGGGCAACTGGAAAACAGCACTGTGCACTCTGGGCTCCTTCCCCACATTCCTGAGTCCTCATCCCCACACGGAGCTGCTTCTCTGTCCCTCCCTTCCCTCCCCATTTGAAACACAACTCTTCATTCCACCAGCCTTTGCTCATTTGTGCACTTCCTCCACGAAGCTCCTTACTGTTTTGTACACAGCAAAGGAAGGAAACCACGTTATTTTATACGTGATTCCTCCCTAAAATCACAGTTGAAATGGGTGTTTTTTCATGGAACTTCGTGGGGTTAGTATTTGTCATTTGTTTATCCATGTGCATTTGATTTCTTCTCAAAGGCTCACAAGTTCATTGAAAGAGACAATTAGTCATTTAATGAGGAGCTGGCTGTGCTCTTATGCAATTTGTGCCTGGTTCCTGTCCCTGTAAACCCAGGCTACACCTTGAAGGTGCCCAGACAGCTCCTGGCTGGCTGTAAGGACACAGCATGGCTTCAAACAGTCCAGGGATTGCCCCAGGTTCTGCTGAAATCCCCAGCAGGTGTGATCCCGGTCACTTTGTCAGGATTTCAATGTCTCTTGCTAAATTTCCAGCACACTATCACAATGTGTATTTTAAAAAAATTAGGCCATGTAAATTCCCACTGACAGGCCTTTGCTTTATCTGTATAAGCTCACTCTCAAAGCAGTGAAAGCTTCTGAAAGTATTAACAGACTCATAGGACCATTCTGCAATAAATGAGACCAAATACACAGTCTGTGTGTTTTCCCCTCCTGGCTCCATTGCTGTGTTGCTTTCCTTATATAACTGTTCTAGTTAAAAAACACTCCTGACCTAAGAAAACCTACGTCAACCTTATAATTTTTTGTTAAATACACGGTGGTCAGCAACAGGTTTAAAAGTAGTAAAGAGTGGGCATTCCATATTTAACTCTGAGTCACTCCATTGTATGTCACATCGAGACAGCTGCTGGCAGACTTTGAGAAGACTTTTTCTGGATAAAGTACTCACTGACAGAAATCCCAGCTCCAGGGTGTCCTGAGGAGCATGTCCACTCCTTACAATCAGCTCTTAACCTGTTGAACTCCATGAAATTTTTGTTTCCAGGACTGTGTCCCCTGAGGATTTCTCTGTCTCTGCAGAAAGCCTTGTTGAGGAAGCAGCTGAAAGCTCTGCTCCAGGTCCTTAGAAACAACCACTCATATTCTCTTGAGAAAGACACTGAGACCATCTACCAAATGTGTCCTCCTCCCTTCACTCCTGTGTTTTGCTTCAGGGGGGCAGTGGTGTTATCTTACACAAAAAATATAATCCAGGCCATGTTAAATGGCCTGAATTCATCTGCTTCTAATGAAAAACCTAAAAATATGAACAAAATCCAGTTTCAACTTTGAAACATCAGCATCAAATGACAGACTTTGAAATACCATAGAGAAATCTTGCCATTTTACACAGACCAACTTGCTCTACACAAAACTGCTGTGCAGCCCTCTGTGCCCTTTCCCTCTCCCAGCTCATCTTAATCAGCTCTTTTCAGGACTGACTAAAATGCCATCATGGAGAACAGCAATTTGTACAAAGAACATCTGTGCATAAATCTGAAATGAAACTATCTGAAGTCTAGAGACTTGCTTCTTTCTCTTCAAATGTATTTATTTTGAGAGTCAATTCAATTCATCTAGATTTCCTGGCTAGGATGGCACCTGGCTGCCCCAGAATTTGTCTCTCCATCAGCCTCTTGTACAGCCTGAAGGCACTCACTCAATATGTGCTCATTTCTCAGATCCTAAAATATTTTTGGTTTCCTCTATGCCCCATAGATTGGAGGACTGGTTTGTGAACACTGGTATGTATTGATTTTAGTGAAACTGATTTATATCAAATGAAAATCTCTAAAACTGACTGACAAATATCATTGTTGTAGCTTAAGGACTCCAACCTCAAGCATTGTTGCAATTTTCTCATTCATAGTCTCTTTTCTCCGCATCTGACAGCTTGGGCTGCTCATGGCTCTGTGATTTATTGTACTGCCAGGAGTACAGATGGGCAAGGATCAGGGTTTGATTTATAGCTGCTTATCTTCAAAAAGCTGCATAATATGCAGATTTGAATTTATCAACACTGAGACCAATCCCATCCTACAGGACACATTTTACTTTTTATCCTTTTACGAACAAGTCTGACTTCACATCACAAGTGGTCTCCCTGTCAGGCAGGAAAGGCTGCCTGAAACACAGCCAGGGTGAAAGCAGCACCTTCCACTCTCCCATTCCCTGACTCCTGCCCGATGGAACACCTCAGGATTGGTTTATTTCAGCAGCTGGAGGCTGCCAGGAGCTCTCATCTCCTGCATTCCAGAAACTGAAACCACAGTGACCCAAACCCAAAAGCTATGACCAAGTGACACAACTTTAAGGATGGTGCAAATCAGTGACAAGATTTGATTGATTTGGTCTCTAACAGTTTGGGAACAAGGGAAGGTGAAATCCATTCTTGAAGGCAAGGATCTGTAGTTCTGCAATCCCACCCAGCACGATCTGCTGGAAGATCACCTCACAGTAAAGCAAAGTTGCCTCACGGAAAGCAGATAACAAAAACTGGAGTTATCACCTGGGGACTCCTCCTCCTTCAAGTAACTGAACTTTTCTTCAGACTGAATCAGGTTTTTCTGTATTTCAGTACCTGCCAAAAGGGGTGGGTTTGGCTGCAAAGGGAAAACAGGAAATGGCTTGAAAATTAATAAAGCTTGCAGAAAACAGCTTTTATGCTTCTGACCTAATATTGCGGGGCCTACAGCTGCCCCCAGGGTACAGAAACAGGAAATTTGGCAACAGAAAGAGACAGTATTTTTTTGAGTTACAGGGCAGATTTGTAAAGGATGTCATCAAATGGAATGCTTAATTTACACTTTCTGAGTGTTTTTACTGAAAGAATAGGAAGGGAAAACACAGGTTTATTTTCTATGGATTTGAGATGCTGTGAGCTAGGATTTCACTTGTCCCGTGATGATGGATGAGATGATCCATGGAAAGAGAAATTTTAGCAGCACATGGAGCTGCACATGCATGAAAAATGCTGCAAGAAGTCAGGACGTTCAAATGTGTCCCCGTGCTGCAAGCCCTGCCCACTTGTGAGGCTTTGTGGGACTTTGTGGAGGGGTAGCTGGGATGTTCCTCTGAGGAGAGACTTTTGTGTGCCCTTCCTGGTGTGTGTTTGGAGAGAACTCATCCTTGGGTGTCACTTTGGTCTGCACATTTAACCGAGTGTGGATGATCATGTTCCCATCTCATGGGTTATTTACATGAGATGTAAATAATGAGATGTTTACTTGAGATGTTGTGACGGGGGAATCTCTGATTGAGTTCAACCCCTGGGTTCGTACAGCAACACTGAGTGAGTCAGGGGAAAACATCCCCCCACACAGCTCTGCCTGTGAGGCAGAACGTGGTGCAGGTTGCAGTCACCACTTCTCTACTCCCCCAGCTCTGCTCCATTCCTTGTTCTCACTGAAGCAGAGACAGTCTAAGCCTCCCACAAGACTCTGCAAACCCCTGATACAGTGCGACGGAAAGAACGGATTATGGAATGAAAACATAAGTGCTGAGTGTACTCGAGACCCTTTCCACCTCCTCCGCTAAACCATGGGGATTAAAAACACAGACCTGCCTGGCAAAAAATAAAAGAAAGAAAGAAAGAGTGACCCATGCACTCATATCCTGGCAATTTGTGGGAATTGTCATAACACACCCAGACCGAATTACAACATCCCTGTGCAAACCTAACCCGTATTTCATGACAGCATTCGAGCAGATCCACTGCAGGCAACACAAACACACACTTGGCTATGGGCTCACTCCTGTTCTGACACAAGAGTAGGTGCTGCTTTAAATGCAGATGAATTGTTAAATCAGAACCTGTGAATAACTCCTTTATTGTCCCAGAACCTATTGGCTCAACAGAATTACAAACCAGTGAGCCAGGGTTTCATTAAACCCCTTTAATCAGACCCAGGCCAGAGGAAAGCTGCTCCCTCACATCCCTGGATCCATCCCCTCTCCCAAGGGTTTATTGGCTCCTCTGAAAGAATTTTGTTGATGTTTCCAATCAGAGGGCTCAGCAGTGTCTCCCAGCCTTAATCTCCTTGCACAGCAACATGCTGTCCCCACGAAGGCACGTTCCTGCCCTGCTGTCCTTCAGGAACAATTCCATCCCAAGATGACAATTACTAGGACATTTCTAGCTTTTGCTCTAACTTCTTTTGCATCCATGGGCACATTTCTTACCCTTTGTTCCACTATGATACCATGATAGAGGATGATTTTATTAAATTCTTTGTAGTTCAATAAATTTATCTAAGGAGTTTTCCTTTCAGGGACATGCTGGAGCAGCAGAAATAGGCTCCAATAGAAGAAACTATTGCTTATTAAGAAGAATAATAAAAGTATTAAAAAGTGTTGGAGTGGCCACTGGAACTTGGATATCTCCAGTTCCTGAAAGCTCAAATGCCTCAACTGTATACCCAGAATACAGCACAGTATAAAGCAAGAATTTTTATAATTCAGCAAAAAGCTTCTTCTTTAGAAAGGTTTATTCCTAAACATGAGATAAATTTGTTTATATGAATAACCATAAAAGTAAAAAGGTCTTCTGAATACTTTTGAAAGTTGAATGGAATTCTAAAAATCCCTTCTTTTTACTCTTGTTGAGACTTCGTTAACATTTAAAAGTCGCCGTTTGTTCTGTTTTGTCTTTCATAGTGTACTGCATTAATTTTTTGTTCTGAAGATACATACAGAATTCCAATCATTCCATTCTGATAAGGTAAAAAAGAATTCGTTTCAGTCTTTCAAAATAAGTTCCATTAAAACTGACATACTCCCCTAGCAAGCTTCAGTTTCCTACGAAGAGCATTTCCCCAGTATGCAAACATTCTTTTATATAAACTTGAAGCAGAGTCATCAAGAAATAATTAATCCCAGATTTTAAGATGCTGAAAGTTAGTATATGGCAGTATTTATTTTGCTGTTTTCCTGAAGACAATCAGCCAATACTGTCTGTTGTTTCTTTGCATTGGCACTGACTGTTCTCATCCTTCACTCCTTTTCATCACAAATAACACAATTATAGCAGCATAATTGATAGCTAACAAATTCCTTTGGCCCCTATCCCTTCCAGAAGGAAAGAAAATCCTTATGGGAGGTGTTGCATTCCCCATCTGCAGCCCTTTTTATGTTTAGACTTGTTTTGGGCATTTATAGCACCAAGTGGGGTCTTTAATGACAGCTCTGACTCACATTCCCTGAGCAAAACAATCCAGCCCTGGTTTAGGGGTTTCTTCTTTTGTTTGTTTGGTTGAGTGGGGTTGTGTGTGTGTATCTAGAAAAATACAAAACCTCTGCCACAAGTCTGCCCCACTCCTCTGACAGAGGTTATTCTGCAGCTGTGGGCAGAAAGGAAGTAAATCTGTGCTGCTGCTGCGCTGGAGCCTGGTGTCCTGACACTGCAGCAGCTGAGGGAGAAGGTCCCACACTGTTCCCACACTGTTCCCACACTGTTCCCACATTTCCTCACCCAGCTCTGTCACTGGGACACTCAGCTCACACTGAGCCCTGGTTAAAACTCACTGCACTCTTACACAGATCTATCTCAGTGTTTATGCCTTGCCCAAATGAGGCAGGATCCAGGAAAGGATTGATGTAAATCATTGCTCCCCAAGTCGTGCTCAGCCCCAGTTTGTGTCTCACGACCATTCCTGCTGAGCAGAGGGGTCTCTTACACATGCTGGGGGTATCCAGCCTCACACTCCTGCCCTGCAAAGCAGAAACACAGGCAGGGAAAAAGAGACGAGTCCTGCACAGGCTGCACTCCTGATATTGCACAGAAAAAGGAAAATTCCTCTCTCTGAAGGGTGGTATCAGCTCTCCAGGCCAGCAAGCCTGTGGGCAGAGAGAAATGGTCGAGCACAGCCAGGAAGTCACTTGAGGACAGAAGCTAAGAGACACAGACACACAGGAAAATTCAGACAGTATTTACTGCAGTATTAAATAGCCTGTCCTAAAAACTATTTCAGTATCCCTAAATGCACATTCAGTACCACACTGGCTTAGATAAATATGGGGGCTCACTTTGAAATGAAAAAAAACATCAGTTCACTGCTGGAAATAACAAGAAAAGTGTCCTCAGCGTTGTTTCTTAAGGATTTTTTAAAGACAGTTTGCAGAAGGGAGGGAACACCTCACTTTGCCTAAATTCCTTTTCCCCCTTTGCTAAATAAAAGTCTTCTGAAAGCCACAACGGGTCCTGTAACTTTAAACCTGAGCTGAGATCATAATTTTGGTCCTGACCAAACAGCGTGGGGAGGGCGGGCCTGGCTGCTCATTGAGGACCACTTCAGGCTGCTCCCATCCCTTGGCTAAAGAAAATAATTCTGAGTCCACTCAGTTTTGTTTAACTGTTCAGTTATCATCTGAGAAAACCTCCCCTCTTTGCGCTGCAGCAGCTAAAGGAATATTTGGAATACCAAAGTTTTTTTTTGCAGCGATTTCTTTTTATCATCTCAATTCTCCACTGCCTCTAAAACAAAAATCTGAGTTTGGATCCGTCTGGTTTTAGGATTGGAAAACGACTCTCCAAGCAGATCAAATATGTTTGTAACAGTTCCATTCTTCATCTTCCTCCTCGGGAGCGTGCCTTTGGTAGCACTTGCTCAAGAAGGTAAGGAGAAAGTTTGGTTACAATTATTTCCAGTCATTTCCTGTAATTTAACNTACGAGCAGGGAGAGAGGGGTACAGAAAGGAAAATAGGGGGTACAGGCAGGGAGAGAAGGGGTACAGGGAGGGGAAGAGGGGGACAGGCAGGGAGGGAAAGGGGGGGGACAGGGAGGGAGAGAGGGGGGACAGGGAGGGAAAGAGGGGGACAGNCTGTCTGTTGTTTCTTTGCATTGGCACTGACTGTTCTCATCCTTCACTCCTTTTCATCACAAATAACACAATTATAGCAGCATAATTGATAGCTAACAAATTCCTTTGGCACCTATCCCTTCCAGAAGGAAAGAAAATCCTTATGGGAGGTGTTGCATTCCCCATCTGCAGCCCTTTTTATGTTTAGACTTGTTTTGGGCATTTATAGCACCAAGTGGGGTCTTTAATGACAGCTCTGACTCACATTCCCTGAGCAAAACAATCCAGCCCTGGTTTAGGGGTTTCTTCTTTTGTTTGTTTGGTTGAGTGGGGTTGTGTGTGTGTATCTAGAAAAATACAAAACCTCTGCCACAAGTCTGCCCCACTCCTCTGGCAGAGGTTATTCTGCAGCTGTGGGCAGAAAGGAAGTAAATCTGTGCTGCTGCTGCGCTGGAGCCTGGTGTCCTGACACTGCAGCAGCTGAGGGAGAAGGTCCCACACTGTTCCCACACTGTTCCCACACTGTTCCCACATTTCCTCACCCAGCTCTGTCACTGGGACACTCAGCTCACACTGAGCCCTGGTTAAAACTCACTGCACTCTTACACAGATCTATCTCAGTGGTTATGCCTTGCCCAAATGAGGCAGGATCCAGGAAAGGATTGATGTAAATCATTGCTCCCCAAGTTGTGCTCAGCCCGTTTGTGTCTCACGACCATTCCTGCTGAGCAGAGGGGTCTCTTACACATGCTGGGGGTATCCAGCCTCACACTCCTGCCCTGCAAAGCAGAAACACAGGCAGGGAAAAAGAGACGAGTCCTGCACAGGCTGCACTCCTGATATTGCACAGAAAAAGGAAAATTCCTCTCTCTGAAGGGTGGTATCAGCTCTCCAGGCCAGCAAGCCTGTGGGCAGAGAGAAATGGTCGAGCACAGCCAGGAAGTCACTTGAGGACAGAAGCTAAGAGACACAGACACACAGGAAAATTCAGACAGTATTTACTGCAGTATTAAATAGCCTGTCCTAAAAACTATTTCAGTATCCCTAAATGCACATTCAGTACCACACTGGCTTAGATAAATATGGGGGCTCACTTTGAAATGAAAAAAACATCAGTTCACTGCTGGAAATAACAAGAAAAGTGTCCTCAGCGTTGTTTCTTAAGGATTTTTTAAAGACAGTTTGCAGAAGGGAGGGAACACCTCACTTTGCCTAAATTCCTTTTCCCCCTTTGCTAAATAAAAGTCTTCTGAAAGCCACAACGGGTCCTGTAACTTTAAACCTGAGCTGAGATCATAATTTTGGTCCTGACCAAACAGCGTGGGGAGGGCGGGCCTGGCTGCTCATTGAGGACCACTTCAGGCTGCTCCCATCCCTTGGCTAAAGAAAATAATTCTGAGTCCACTCAGTTTTGTTTAACTGTTCAGTTATCATCTGAGAAAACCTCCCCTCTTTGCGCTGCAGCAGCTAAAGGAATATTTGGAATACCAAAGTTTTTTTTTGCAGCGATTTCTTTTTATCATCTCAATTCTCCACTGCCTCTAAAACAAAAATCTGAGTTTGGATCCGTCTGGTTTTAGGATTGGAAAACGACTCTCCAAGCAGATCAAATATGTTTGTAACAGTTCCATTCTTCATCTTCCTCCTCGGGAGCGTGCCTTTGGTAGCACTTGCTCAAGAAGGTAAGGAGAAAGTTTGGTTACAATTATTTCCAGTCATTTCCTGTAATTTAACAGTTTCTGTGCTCTTTCGTGGGTTATATCGTCACTGCGATCTGTTTGTAAAACTCTGAAATCCTTCAGCTGCAATTGGGCACCTACTACAGCTGCGATCTGGAAAGGAACACAGCAAAAGTTTTTGATGGGCTGAGTTTGAGTGTAGTAGGAAAGAATGTTGGGAGGGAGAGAGGGAGGGAGAGGGTACGAGCAGGGAGAGACAGAGAGGGGTACAGGGAGGGAAAGAGGGGGTACAGAAAGGGAAAGAAGGGTACAGGGAGGGAAGGAGAGGGGTACAGGCAGGGAGGGGGTACAGGGAGGAAAAGAGGGGGTACAGAAAGGAGAAGAGGGGTACAGGCAGGCACGGAGGGAGGGATTTCCCTTGGAAGTGGCTCCAGCCCTGCTGGAACACACACAGCAGGCTCTGAAGCAATGGTTTACCTCAGCTGACATTCAGGGGTAGAACGCTGTGAAAGTAACTTGGAAATCTGTTCGTTCAGGAGTTTAAGTGCTGTGCTTAGAGACGTTTCAGACTCTTAGAATTTCAGCCTTATGCAGGGCTTTGCTAAGTCTGACTTAGCCGTAAGCAATATATGTACAATGAGGGAAACGAAACCAGGGATAATTATTGAATTATTGCCAAAGGCAGATATGAAAAGTGTTATGTACCAAAAAGATTCCTTTGGAAAGTTATGTGTTCTGAATTTTAAAAGAAAGACACAATATACATTTTTAGGTCAAACAGATATTTAAGTCTTTCTACAGCTAAAGGAGAGGAGTCAGATCTGTTAACAGTAAATCAGAATTACCCTGACCAGTCCTTGATTCCAGGAATGTCCCTTCGAAACTCCGTTTTTCTGAGTAGTATTTGACTCATGGTGAATGAATTGGCTGTGAGGCAATCCCCCAACGTGGTTTCCAGCTGCCATTGCCATGGAACTCGTTCCAAGGAGCAGAGCAGCAGCTTCAAGTACCAGTGCTCTGAATACAGAAACTTTAAACTCAGCCCTCTGTTCTTCAAAAGCATGAATCTACTTATTAGGTTTAGATTTGGGGACCCAAACTGAAAAAAATGACCTGATTTTAGCCTGATGACAATCAGTATCATCCTGCTGGAAAGAATGGAGCTATATCAATACACACTGCTTATGGATGTTGACTTGAAAATTCTAATTTCAGGTGTTCTGTATGTCAGAACATGAGACTGAAATTTGGAGTTATGCTTCAAAATTTCACAGGAAAACTAAAACCAACAGATATTAGGCAAGGCACAAAAGTTGTATTCTAGGTTCACCCAGCCACCTTGTTCTTAAAAAGCATCTCTATTAAATATACCAAAGTTTAAAGCTATTAGAAATGAGGCAAAACCACCACAGTTTTATGGAATTACCTCAAGCAATCCAAGACACCAGAATTACAGGTTAAAAGAAGTTTCATCTTCAGGCTTTTGGAAAGTTTTTAAACATATTTTCTCTCAGCTGTGAGAGGAGTCCAGCAATGATCAGGCTGAAACCCTACTGGTCATAAAAAATATGAGAATATTTCCTGCTTGCAAAATCCTTCCTCTGCTTTATTACCTGTACAGTTTGCACTGAACTCCAGAGCTGGATCAAGAATGTGATTTACAGTATTTAAGGTTTTCTGTGTCTGTTTGGGTTTTGTGACTTTTTCTTAACATGGAGCAAGTCATTTAGGATAACTTCCAAAGGATCCACCAGGAAAATAAACTCCAGATAAAATAAGTCTGAAGTATTTCGTGTCTAACACTAATCCAGGTTATATATTGAGACCAAATCAAGAAAAGCAGCTTTGTTTCCATCAGGAAGCATGGCTCCAGTTTCCAAAAGGATGATGATTATTATCATTATTATTAATAATCATATTAGCAGATACATTTTGGCCCTGCTGATCTTGCTCGGTACATCAAAATTCAGGCAAGTATTCACACGCAGAATCAGACCAAAGGAGCTGAGATGGAAGTTGGCCTGAACAAGCATTAAAACCAATGCTTTGCAATGACAACACATTTCCTGGTTCCAAAGCTTTCCCATGGTGCTGTATCACTGCAGGGAAGGAGATTGCTCTGTTGGCTGTCACATAACATGAACAAAAATTAACATGATTGTTTAACAAGATAGCACATGTCACTTGGGATATCAACTGCCCACGTGCCTGATCTTACCTAGAGGCAAATATTAGATTATATTTCCTTATGCAAGGCAGGTTTATACTGGGTCATCTTACATTTGGTTTGGACTGAAAGTAAGAACATGGACAGGATGCTTCAGATAAAAGGTATTTATATCATAAGAAAGGAAATTGAAATATATATCAGCTATGAAAGACTAAAAAGTTTTCTGTTTTTCAAAATCATAACAAAGAGAATTGACAAAATCACAAGAAACAATTGCTTCAAAACAGTCCTGATTTGCCCAAACTCTGTTACTATTTGGGTGGCAAAACTAAACAATAAAATCAGGTGACTTTAAAACTTTTTGAAAATAGAACCATGTAACTGCTGGTTGTAAACAGAATGTATAAGTAAATGGAACAGTCACATTTGACTCAAAAGTGACCCAGTTTTCTACTAAATAAACTCTGCACAACCTTCCATCCTGAATGAAGAGAGATGAGTACTCTTACACATGTCCCATATGCCTCTTCATGACATGAATCTAACTCTATGTGTCCAATACCCAAAACAATTATCACAGAAAGGAGAAAATCATCTTGCTGAATCTCAGTTAGTAGGTCTGCAAGTCAGTGTATCGGATTTTCTTCCCTGTGGAAGATCAGCAGAGAACAAATAAAATTTGGTTTCTCCTCAGCTGGGCAAGCAGAGAGGTTTGCACGTCTGTATCCCGACAGTTAGTTTTTGAATTTGTAACTTCACAAACAGAGAAAATAGACATATTTAAGGGCTTACAAGTGGACCTTTCATTAACTCAGGCTGTACACTAAAACTGGAAAGAGAGAGGCCAGATTCTTAGCTCCTGCAATTCAGCAGTTTCTGCTGAATCTGTGCATTTACCTTAGATCAGGGAGGTAAATCATCTGCAAAAACAAACAAGCAAACAAACAAACAAACAAACCAAAACAAACAAAAAAACAAAACACCAAAGCAGCAAAGAACCTGGAGAGCATTTAGGTAGATGATGAGAGAGTGCAGGAAGGTTTTCAGGCTGTGAGGCTCCAGCAGGACCGTGTGGTGTCTCTCCATGTGTCACTTGAGGTGAGCCACACGAGGACCACAGAAATGCCCACTGCTGCTGCTGGCCAGCTCAGGCCCATGGGCTGGCTCAGTGGCACGTTTATTTTATTGGTTTGTTTGCTTTTTGTCTGGATGTGGTCAGGGACTACGGGATGGAGCCCAAATGCTGCCAGATCCTACCACTCGCAGCCTCCCCGATCCTCTGCGAGGGCCCCTCTGATTTGTGTGTGCACAGACCATCCCCTCCACGGGGATTAATCCCACAGCAAAGCCCAGAGCTCTGCAGTGCACAGTTTGTTACACAGACTTCCAGAAAATGATGAGGGATTGGGAGTATAGGTATGCAGGGATGTGTTAAAGAGAAACAAATGAGAACTAAGAGACAAATGCACTATTGATTTCCAACTCTCCATCTCAGAAGCTTGGCCAAAAACTCTCAGAGGACATAGAAGCTGATGCTGAGCACATTCTCATGTTGCTTTATGACTTCCTCATGTTTTTTCCATCCTTGTACTTGTTGATTACAAACACTACAACATCCAGCACAAACTGCATCAGAAGAATCCTTTGTGAGGGCACAATCCAGCTGTTACACCATCAGCATTTTCAGGCAAGCATGTGCTCTGTTAGGAGAGCCTGAGACACTAGAAAATCTGTAATGGGAACACACTTAACTCCAAACCCATATTAAAGTGTTTTTATGACTATGAAACCCATCCAAACATTAGCTAGTCTATTGTTAGTGGAGTATAAAAAAAAGTCAGACTAAACACATCCAAAGGGAACTTGCCTGCTGCATGGCAATATAAAGGAGGTAGCCAAAAATCACTGTGTGAACAGAATTGACACCTAAGAATTTTCAGTTCAGTGTCTGGCATGAGTATTTCCAACAAATGAGTTGAGGAACCTGCAAAACCTTCTGCTTGCAGATACAAAGGCTCGGTAATGTTCAACAAGGCAGCTGTGAAAGGGCACACGGCTGCAGCCTCAGAGTCCAGGGAAGGAAGTAATTTAGGGAAAAGATTAGTTTATTACTGTATTAGAGACCACTTCTTAATTCCTTTCGTTTGTGTTTACATAACCCAGGGTTTGTATACAGATGTCTGCTTTGTGCTGTACATCTGCCCAGTTTGTTGATCCCTTATGCCAAGTTTTGTACTTTTCTCCTTGTCCTGGCTGCAACTCTCCTTCCAAACCAGCCATGCAGCAGAAGACTGAAAGTTCTGTGATTCTGCCACTTTACAGCAAGATACAAGAGATATTTACACCTTGATCACAAGTCTAACCTTGTTCCATCTCTCACTGCTCAGAGGAAACAATTAGACTGTTAGTAAAACTACAAACAGGGAAACAGTAAATCTCAATAAGAAAGTAATTTTACCCCATATTAATGGGATAGCAAGTCTGAGGTCAGTGTGCTTAGTACGCAAGAGAGCAGAGGTCGGCACGGCAATATTATTAAAAGCATATATTCAGAACACTCATCTCTAGTTCTGCAAGGAATATTTTAAAGGATATCCTGTAATGGAGTTTGTCATTTCCTTCCTAATGCCCACAGCTCTGTGCCTGATTTTACCATGCATAAGACAAAGCTTAGGAAGTTTCCAGCTTTTCCTCTCCTGGCTTTGTTTCATGGCTCTGCTTGGGGTCATTACACACACCAAGCACTTGAAGAGCAGTTGTTTCTCTGTATCTGCCCTGTTAAAGCACATTTTGCTTGGCTTTTCTGCCAGTAGAATATCATAACTTTCACAAGACATGTGATTTACTTGAGGAGCAGCCGAGTGGTTCTTTGCCACTTGGCACTGTCGATTTAAACTCTGGCTTTTTTCCTTTGGCTAAGGCAGCCCTGGCAATAAAACCCATCTGCAGCAGGGTGTGGTGACCAGAGGAAATGTTTCTGACAATTCAGCAAAGCATTGTCATCACGAGCTACGTGGAATACCTGACCAAAGTCAGTCATACTCTAAATAAGGCTGAGCTAAAATCCTCCCTTGTGCTTCATGACCAGCTTCCAAACTGGCAGACACTTCCCAAAGTTTCTGGTATTCTGCCACCCAGCTTCCTTTGTTATATATAGCAAAGCTGTCAGTCTTTGTCTAAGGAAACTGCAGAAAGCACTTCAGGATTTAGACAGCACATACTTTCTCCTGAGCAACAGTCTAGACACTTAAAACACACCAGGGGATTTTTAATGGCATGACAGATTACTCCACTTTCCAGAAAGAATTAACAAAGTAAGAAAATGCCACTGTTGTGGCCCCAAACAGGCCAAGGACACAGAGCTCTCTGGATACTGCAGATATTGATTTTGCAGGAACCCCAGGTACAAATGAGAATTTCAGTTCTCATTAACAAACTTCCCTACTTTTCTGAAGTCTGAAAATTCTAACTATCCAAAGATTCAAGCTGCAAAGTTCAAACCCCAGAATCCACTATATTATATTCTTCAAATCCTTGGATTTTCAAAGTACAAAAAATTTTGTGGCTTGGATTTGGCAATGTTGAACAATTTTGCAACAAAAGAGACACCTGTATACCTTAAAATACCCCAAAGTATAAAAAAATGGGGAAAACTCTTCTCAGACAAAATTAAGCTAAAGTAGGTTTTGGACACAACTCTGGAATATACTTGAACTGAGGATGAAGCCAAATCACAGACAAAACTGCTTTTGAAAATTACAGAGCTGCTGTATTTAAAAGGAAAATCATGCATTTTTGTTGAATCTCCACCACCATCAATAGAAGTTTTCACTGAACTACAACAGAACCAATTCCAGTAATGAGATACCGACTGAGACTGGGTTTGTTCACAATCACACTGAGGTCTCCAAGTGGAGAATACTTCCACAGAAAGGGAATTCCTGTATCAGGACACAAATGCTGAATAAAATGCAGTCAAAACAGGATGGCCAACACACACATCCATGCACAGTCCTTCAAACAACACCACTCTGTCTGTAACAATTCCGGAAACAGATACTGAAAACCATCAGTCAGCTCCAGATGTTTGCTCAGTTACATCTCCAACAGAAAAGTGATATATCCCAAGCGACCCATCCTGCTAAACTCTCTGCTGCCCAATATTTTTAATATCTTTAGCTGTTATAAATAACTGAAGTTGATTTTTTTTTTTATGTAGAAGCAGAGGGCAATGAGCAAAGAATTATTGCAGTTCTTGCTAGAGGGAATCCTTTAAGGTTTGCCATTTTTCTCTCCTGGTCTCTTATCAGAAATGGAAATATTCTATTTTGAGGGCTTCCTATTTCAAGGACTAAGCTAAAATTCCGGCTTACAACTGCCTTTACCCACTAGTGTTTGGGTTTATTCGGGTTTATGCAAGAAAAGAAACAAGATCCTACAATATTTTTCATCTTCAGAAATATCTCTGTTGGTTTTGGAGATACCTGAAAGAAATGCTAATGAACAACAGTTTTACGACTCCCTCTCCTTTCCAACACAACCACTGTGCTTTGAAAGCAGCCCTAAGAGGTTTCTCTAGTAAACTGTCACTGTGCATGGAAGCAGTGAGCTCAGCTTCCCCTAAGTGGGTCACGGGATGCTTAGGCACGGGAGATTTTCAAAGTAGTATTAAACTTTTAAAGACATCAGATTTTGTCCTGGTGTGAGAAGCTGCAGCCTGAGAGCAGCTGGGACTTTGAACTGAAAGGCTCCCAGCTGGAACTTTGGCAGGAAGGGATGCAATGATTAATTCACATCTGCGGCAACATATAGCTGCAAATAGAGGAGGCTCCTTGGAGACAGCCCCAGCACTGTGAGGCAATGTTTTTATTTACAACCTCCTCTAAGATAATATTAAGAACATATGCAGAAGCACCACTTAACCCTGACTCTTGGTATATTTGGCCCACATCAGATGAAACCAAGAAAGGACACAAGCACACACCTCCTAAATGCCATTTACATTCCCTTTGATGTCAGTGGTGCTGAGCCTTGTCCTGGGCACAGTGGAAGAAGCTCAAAGTCCAGTAGTGTCTCCCAATTTCATTTCAATATTTAACTTCATTATGACTTTCTGCAGCAAAGAGCTGTCTAGTGTCCAGTGTTCCTTCCTACAAACGCAGAGCACTGATAAAAAATTGCCTCCCAATCTTTCCCAGGGTAATTGTTTGGTAGTGTCTAACCAGCACCCAGACATGTCCTTGGTCCAAAATGAACCTGGAAATAAAGTCTGGGACTGTTCTGCACCAAATACAGAACCTCAGCTTGAGCAGGCCTGGGGCAAGAGCTTCAGGCTGATGGAAATCAGATCAGTGTGAGCCTTGGGCAGGTCACAGGGAAGCCACATTCCAGTTTCCCTTTGCAGTTAAGGACAGGCAGCCCTACCAAGGATGACCCAAATCTCAGGTGAGCTGAATTATCTCCTAGAGGTATTTATTTTTCCCTACAGACTATAAAAGAAGATAAGGGCAAGCAGACACTTTATTTAGGCGCCTTTATTAAGAACCTAAAATTAGGCAAGATCAATCTGGGCCACCTCCTTTTGTCAGTCCCAGTACTGAGAGGGCAAAGGCATTGAAACAGCTTTTCTACAAGCCACTCATGGCCAAGGATCTGCAAGAGGTACCACACAAACAAAAATTATTTTGTATTTCTTTGTGACATTCACTAATTTTCTCCACCTTTCCTGTGTGACATGCTTTCCTCTCCTGCCTTCACTACCACGCAATATTCAGGGCTGAAAGCTACTGCCATGCCAGGAGTATAAGCAGCTCCTCCCAATAAGCTGCTTGTTGTTAACATACAAAATTTATTTCACCTTCTACTGGGGAATTTTCCTCTAGTAATTGGTTTTCTCCATCTGTGCTTATTTTCAACTAGTGAATAAAGGATGTTCCTTCAGTTCTGACTGGGATTACAAGGTAAACTGATCCATACACATTTGTGTTGCTGAGTTCTATTGCTATTTCTCTGTTCACACTTAACATTTACATAGGCATGATTGTACATCATGATATTGTATTTTAAATATATTATTTTAGAAGGAAAAAAAAAAAGGATTATAAAGTAGTGCTATATCTTAAATCACACTGTTATTTAAAGAGTGTCTAAATATACAACAAAATATTAACCCCCTTTATGGTACTTCAACATACCTGGAGTATTTCAATCAAAAATGACCAAAGCATTCTTTTTACCATCTAATTTGGAACTCAGATTTTCCTGTGCTAGTCTTTCCATGGATTATGAAGTGATTTCTGGAGACTGACTGGCTTAATTAGCTACTAGATTTGGCCTCATGCTGGCCTAACATGAATATAGTTTCCTCATCTACTACTGCCTAAAGTGCCACCTGCACACCCCACTGGCTCCTAAATAGAAGCCATATCTGTATTCAGCCTTGTAAGGATACAGAAATACAAAATTCTATTTACTTCAGTAAACGTGGAATTAGAAATCTAAGTTTAGTTCAGTGTTTGGTCTCTTGGCAATGGGACAGAGCTCTCAGTCTTACATTGGTGAAGATGGATAAAAATTTTCTAGTTTGGTTCAGAAAAGTTTTGGGAGCAAAGGGAAAATATTTGCATGTTTCCAGTAGAATTCAAATGAGAGTTTCAAGCAAAACCAGGGTTCTTTTTCTAAATGGCAAATCATTTATCTTCTGTATAAAAAAAATTCCTTTTAGCTGCCAGTACACATTTTTTACCAATTTTAAAATTAAATACTGGCTTTTTTATTTGAAATAACTTCATATATATATATATATAGGGGCAGGTAAAAATGAATAATGAATTATGAGCTCACAATTAAAGAAAAACAATTTCTGAGTGATATCTGCAGAGCTGATCCAAAGAGATTCTACCCTTTTTTCTCATTTTTGACTTCTACCAAAAAAAAATGCCCATTCTTTCTAATTTCAGTCACAGAACAAAAGCTGTTTACTTGCCTCTATATCATCTACAAAACAAGTAGAGTGCATTTAGGGGTAGTAAAGTTTTCCATAAAAAGTATTTGGAACCAACCTAACAATTCAGAAATTTTATAACTTCATATGCAGAGGAGATGAGAAAGTTTTCAGGTCACTAAATAAAAAGTGTAATTTGCAGAAACAGTGTTACAATTTAATAAAACATAGAGTGAGTATTTCTCATACCTAAGGAATTCAAATGGTACAGTAATTTTCATTTTTAAAAAGAACTCCTGCAAAGAGCTGTCCTTCTTCTGATCTGGTTGCTTTGATAAATGGAAGTTAAATGCGAAATTTAATCCAGGAAAGAAGTTTTCAGAAGTTTTTTGGGGGTTTTTTGGCATTTTTTTTGCTGAGGACATCTACTATCAGCTCTTTGCTTCAGTTTCAGCACTGATGTCTGGAATTAGCAGGACCTTTGTGCCCCAGGCAGCAGCAGGACAAGCAGCCTCACCTGGCTTTGTAATCACCAGGAATTACAAACTCGCAGGAGCTCTCACACCACATTTACATCACACTCTGCCTGTCACAGCTTGATGAATCAGCAGGAAATTGAATCAAATGATACTCAGGTTTCCAGCACATTCTTGGTACTGCCAGTTATCTCCACACCACCACATCTTTCCTGTTCTACCTTGCTCCAGCTCATTTCCCTACTGATGAGTTCTGGCTGTATTTGTAAATTAACAGCACTGTGTGGGTCAAAATCTAAATATCCATTTTATCAAAGAGCACAGATGAGCTAGGGGCCTAAAATAAGGAAAAAAACAACAAAAAACCCCAAAATAACCAAAAACAAACAAACAAACAACCCCCCCCCAAAAAAACCACAACCCCTTACATTGTTAGTTAAAAATTCAAATTATGTAAACTAAGGTTTGCTTTAGGAAAGCCTCAGGAGTGATTTGTGCAGCAATATTTCCAAACTATAGCTGCACCCATAAGCATTGATGGCAGCTCTAAAAATAAAGATTGCAGCTGGGGCTGAGCTGAAAGATGGGAGAAAGCTTTTACTATTTTAGAAAATGGAAGATGCTTGAAGTAATCTATCCCAATACATAAGATAATGCTTAGCTTGAAATCTGGAGTCATCACATCCACTTTGGAGAAACTTCTCTAAATAAAAAAGGGAATCTTTTCTTGGACAAAATGTTAGTAACCAGTATGTTTCAAGGTTGTACCAGAGTTGAGTGATGGGTACTCCAGCTTTTTGTCCTACTGCTTTGGACAAGAATTTAACAGAATTAAGCTTATTCCAGATAATTTCCCATTCCCATGTGGGCAAGGGCAGGGAGACTGAACAGTGCACAGAGGTCATGCTTAGCAAAGTTTATATGTTAGAGGAGCCAGAACATGTGACTACCAAGTAAAATCCTGACTCATTTTCTAAAATTTTATTCAGCAAGCTCAGTTCTAGAAGGAGAAGAAAGCGCAACAATTGATTTCAGAGAGAAAAATGACACAGAATTTGAAGAATTACCAATAGTGAGTATATAATGCTAATTAAAAGATCCTCTGTACTACCTTTTTATTCACTGCCACTTCCCACCTCTTCCAATTCAGTATCTCCCAAATAGTTACAGTGAAACTAAACTCAAAAAGTACTTTCCAAAAACCCACCGAAAGAAGGCAGGTCTGCAGAATTCTGCAGCCTCCTACACCTTTTGCAGTTCTACCAAGAGATCTGATGTAGAAAGCCTCTAACTGGGAAGAAAACAGCTTATCTTGATTTGGCCACTCTATGCTTGTCCAGCATGAGGGGTGACAGCTAAAAAAGCATCCACACACCAAGAAATTTAAATGCTACTTTATACATCTAGACTGAATGTACCAGGGTTTTCTCTTCCCTCTTTTCCCCCCAATTCTTGTCATTGCCCACAAGACTGCACACTGTAACAAATCTCTTGCAGTTTGGAGAGCTGAAGACCACAGAAGGTACCTTTGTCCCACAGTTTGGAGATCTGAAGACCACAGAAAGTGCTGTGGATGGAGAAAGTGAAAATGCTACTGCTTATGAAGTTAACACAGAAGGTGTTGATGGTAAAAATTCCTTTCATTTCTATTTTTACATATCAAAGTTCTACTGACATCTACTAAACAATATCTGGAAATCTCAAATACTCTCTCAAATTTCATTTGCTCAAAAGAACAACCTCAAACCATTGTGACCAGGCCAATAAAAGTTTTCCTTGGGTATAGCCTTTCAAACTGCAAGGCACTCTGCACAAAGCAGACTGAGTAATTATTGTCCTTCTGCTTTACAGGTAAACGGAGAGAGGAACCAGAGGGAACTGATGAAGGTATTAAAGAGATCTGCTTATAAAGACAAGGGGGAATGTAACAGCCAGGCAATTCCCCTTCCAGCAGCCCTTCCTGTGCCCATTCCATCCAGTAAAAGTTCCAGGGGAGGCACAGCCTGCTCCCTGAGCTGCCTGCCCTGGTTCACCCAGCCACTGTCTCCATACCCACATCCACATGGAGCCCTTCAGCCCAAAGGGCTGCTGAGCATCCAAACCTACTTCAGAACTCACAGGACAGCAAGGAATTTCCCCAAGGAGTGGGATGCAGCAGGACAGCAGCAGGTCTATCAGTAGCCTCGTATCAATGGTCTCCATGAGATACATACTAACATTCCCAATTTCTTCTTTCAGGTGGTCTGGGAACAGTTGCACTGGTTGGAATAATTATTGGAATCATTGTTGCAGTTGGAATCCTTGCAGGAATAGTAATTGCAGTTGTAAGGAAGATGTCAGGCAGGTACTCGTAAGTAAATTGCTCATCAGACTTTTTCTCCAAGCACCTTCCTCTGAGCAGAGTCACAGGAACAACTTGGGAAATTTCTATGGTTTCTATTTTGACAAAACAACCTATTTTCCTGTTAAACAGTGCCTTAGACACACTCAGCAAGGGCTGCCAGAGTGGTGTGAGGTCTGCATGCTCTCATGTGCTTCAGAAGGACTTCCCAGATAATGTGCACATGCTGTTATCACATCAGGAGCTTGGGGCTGGGGTTACTCTGGTGAACAGAAGAATTCACTGGGAATTACTGGGGTATCCTGGTGAGCGGGGTAATCCACTGGGAATTACTGGAGTACCCTGGTGAACAGGGTAATCCACTGGGAATTACTGGGGTTACTCTGGTGAACAGAATAATTCACTGGGAATTACTGGGGTTACTCTGGTGAACAGAATAATTCACTGGGAATTACTGGGGTTACTCTGGTGAACAGAATAATTCACTGGGAATTACTGGGGTTACTCTGGTGAACAGAATAATTCACTGGGAATTACTGGGGTTACTCTGGTGAACAGAATAATTCACTGGGAATTACTGGGGTTACTCTGGTGAACAGAATAATTCACTGGGAATTACTGGGGTTACTCTGGTGAACAGAATAATTCACTGGGAATTACTGGGGTTACTCTGGTGAACAGAATAATTCACTGGGAATTACTGGGGTTACTCTGGTGAACAGAATAATTCACTGGGAATTACTGGGGTTACTCTGGTGAACAGAATAATTCACTGGGAATTACTGGGGTTACTCTGGTGAACAGAATAATTCACTGGGAATTACTGGGGTTACTCTGGTGAACAGAATAATTCACTGGGAATTACTGGGGTTACTCTGGTGAACAGAATAATTCACTGGGAATTACTGGGGTTACTCTGGTGAACAGAATAATTCACTGGGAATTACTGGGGTTACTCTGGTGAACAGAATAATTCACTGGGAATTACTGGGGTTACTCTGGTGAACAGAATAATTCACTGGGAATTACTGGGGTTACTCTGGTGAACAGAATAATTCACTGGGAATTACTGGGGTTACTCTGGTGAACAGAATAATTCACTGGGAATTACTGGGGTTACTCTGGTTATCAGGGTAATTCACTAGGAAACACTGCAGGACTAAGTTCCAGAAGTAGTGGGTAACACGTGAACATTGGGGAGTGATCTCTACCTTACTTTTTGGTGACACACAAATCTAAAGAGTTTTACAAACTCTGAAAGAGTAAGCAAACCCCAGAAAATTGAACACTTTGCACCAGGAGAAAGCAAAATAGGAGCTAGAAAGAGAAATAAAGAGACAAAGAGAAGGAGGAAAAAAAGATCATGTAACTTACATTTGGGTAATGATGAACAATAAAATGCCTACTTTTTTTTTTTTTNTTCCAGGCCCTAAACACAGTTGAAATAATCAACCATGCCATTTCATGCTGGAAAATACAAGTGCTTCTTATTTTATACAAACTAAAGACTATTCCTGTATTTGTGTGAGAAGATGATCCATGGAAAATATAGTCAAAGAATTTCAGATCTATGGGGATACCACACAACTGTAAGAACCACCCTCACACCCCCCTTGTCCAGAGCATGGAACATTTCATAGGATTTATTTACTAACCAGAATTTTATTAGAAGAAACAGATTTTGCAGTCAGAAAAATCCCTGCAGCAAAGAGATGTACATCTGAAATGTGATTTGCAGGTATTATATGCTTGGGTTTTAAATGCTACCAAAGATTATTTCACATTACATTATATGTATTCTTTTGAAACAAACAAACAAAAAGTGGTTTTGGCTGGTTAAGTGCTCCTGGCATTTTTATCTACCACATGATGTATCACAAAGGAGGAATTAGCTTCAGTGAGAACCAGTTATTTCAAGGTAGGAAAATACTGGATACTGGAAGCTAAAATCTTTCCACTACTGATACAGATTTTCTGCTCTTGATACTTATGTTATTTTGTGGCAAAATATGGTAGGTCTGGCTGGAACTGATCTACCAACTGAAAGCTTGCTCGTCTGACTATGGCATCGGGAATTTCCTGCCTTCTCTTGTTGCAGAGACACGCAGGAATTGAAATACACATCCTGAGTTAAGGGGTGCTTGTAAAATACCCACTTTTGATGGGTGACTTTGGAGCTGACATGTAGAAGCTTTTGAATTAGCGTACACTGTGTTTTTCCTTCATGCCTGTCCCATTTTCTAACTGCACAGTTGATTTGGTTGACAACATGTGCAACACCAGGTCAGAGTGTGTCACTGGAGGGTGATGGAGTTTTTCTGGGGCATGTTTAGAGCAGCACAACCTGAATGAACAGTGCTCAGAGCAAAGGCTTTGCATGTCAAGTGGCTGCAGTGCCTCAGGTTTCCTAAATTTTAAGGCACTTCAGTGTTTGGTGTAAAAATCATGATAATCAATATCCTCATCCATTACTAAATTTGTCAGCTTATCTGTGTTTGCTTTTCTGTTTCTTTCAAGTGCCTTGAACTATCATATCAATACAAGCTTTGGAAATAAAAATCATAATATAAACTCTATTATTGTACAATAATTGTTCTTGGTTTTCTTTAAAAAAAAAAAAAAGTAAAATATCTTAAACTTCCTTCCATTTTCCTGACTTATTTTACTACTTGTCTTACCAATGCAACATCTACAACCAACTCATTTGACAATGATAAATGAAATTATAATTCAAAACCAAACATATGAGAGGAAACTAATTAGAAGCCTTTAGTTAGTTCTGGAGCTGATGTGATGAGACCCTCAGTCTGTGACCAAGCTTAATCTTTATCTTTGTGTAAATTCATATGAAAGCAGGAAAATGACAGTTTTTTCTTCTTGCAGCAGAAGAATATGAATCCTGTTAGCCTCAGTTCAACAATTTCCTTTCTGTACTGGGAAATACCCCATAAGGTGCTCTGGTGCCTGCTCAAATGCATGGCATATGGAATTATGAATTATTCACCCATTGGAGGGAATAGCACAGATGTCACCAGTTTTTTTCTGCATTAGCTCAGTCACTGCTAATTTGCAAGTACCAAAATGAGGAAACCTTTCTTATGCCACCAATAATAACAAGCCCTCCATTTGAAAAATGTATGGCAGAGAACCTTTCTGGGCAGTTGTGAGTTTCCCTGCATCATGAACAGAACAGTGGAAAGGCAGCATTCTGCTCAAGGACACTGTGCTTTGTTCCTACTCCAGAAGCCATTTGAACTTCATATCACAACTACTTCATTTTTCTGGTCTTCACTGTGCCTTTATAGTCCACCCCCTTGTTTAAGGCAAGTTTTTTTAAATCTTAGGTTAAAAAAATCAACCCTTGACCAAATGGCCCATGCTCCACTGAAACATTTATAGGTCTTCCATCACTGGAGACTTAGTACTAAATATTGTACTGTACTAAATCTGAGCAACAAATACATGAAGACAATTTCCTTCTGATTATCAGTTGGAGTCCAGGATACTCAGTTATGGCTAAAGAAAGCAAGAATTCCAAAGAACCAGAAGGTATCTCTTATTTTGAAAATCCAGCAGCTTCTGCTACACTGATACATTCAATATTCTGATGATTCACACACCTTGCTGCCTAGAAATCTCAAGTGCAGAACATTCAGCTTCAAGCAAACATCAAGAAACAATGGAAAATTCATTAAAATCTGGCACATTCGGTATGTATCTATGTGTTACTGAATCCTTAATTCATTTAATCTGTAATTTCATGCTACAACCATTTTGGAAATGCAGACTAAAGGTGCACACAGAGGTTTGTATTTCACATGAACCTACTGCAGCATTCTGTGATGAGCTGTCATTGCCTCGCACCATCCAGCTTCCTGTTATTAGCCCAGGACCTCAAAGGTGGGTTGAACACAAGCTGTGTGGGTTTGTAGTAGAATTTGTGTGGAAGATGGGACCTTTTCTGCTTTGTGAGAAGTCAAACAGCACATTGTCCTGGGGCAAATAAATCCTTCTGTGAACTGAAACGGGTGAACAAGCAAGGCCAAGGTCAGGAGACTTCCTATGCATGAGAACACATGAGGAAACAGCAGCTCCATACTTTCACCAGCTGGCCAAGCTTGCCTTGTGTTCACAGGGAACAACACTCAATAAATCAACACTTGCTTTTAACTTACAGTGCTCACTCCTGATCACATTCGTTCCTTTAGAGTTGGTAACAATAATGTTCCCTTTTGCAGCTTGGCTTTGAGTCATGAATGTGGCTCCCCCGAACAGACAAGCAGGCACCAGGCTTCCTGTGAGAATGCCAGATGTCACTAAAAAACATCATGAACATAGCTGTCCCCTTGCATTTGTGTTTGTGGGGAAGACACACAGCAGTAACTATGAAAGCAGTGACTTGGTACATCAATATTTATAATAGTTCTGGACATCAATACAGCAATTCTTACAAGAGCTCATTTAAGGTGTGTCATTCCTGTAAGAGCAGAAAATGTCAGAAGAATTAATTCAATAAAACCAGCACTAAAAAAGTGTGCACCAGAAGAATTATGGAGATTAACTTACCCCTATAAATTTAAGAAGTGTTCATTTATAGTTAAATACCAATTAAGACATGCAGCAATTGCCTATTATTTTAGGAGCACTGCACTATGTCATTGCAATTATCTTAACCACATCTTATTTCATTAAAGAGTAAGGACACCCTGCACATTAACACTTCTGTAAAGAGTCCAAACTCAGAAGCACTGATGCATCATTCACAGGAGGATGGCAAGTACTGCCACGTGAAGTGACCTGCCAAAGGTTATAACACAGGTAAAAGAAAAGCCAACAACCCAGGAAACTTTAAACATTAAAAACATTAGTCCTGTCACACCTGCATATTAGTGCAAATGAAGTGATGTTCCATCACATTAAGGTGGGTATAATATTCCTAATTCTTAATATTCTTTACTATAAGATAGGAAACAAAGGATACAGAGCAAAAAAGCACCTGACTGAATCTCCAAGACCACTCAGGTCAGAAGTGTTCTTGGGTTGCTTCTGATAAGTAACAAACCATAACTAATTTCTCTGGCACCAGCTGAAGTTCTGCAGTGTTGCTGCTGCTGAACCACCCTAAAGCTTAAGTCTTATCTGGCCTGCACTATGTGAAGAATTGTTACACCCATTTGTACTCACCTACTTCACCAGCTGAAATATCAGACTGGCCATACCCTTCCTTCTGCAGACAGCTTCCTTGAGCTAAAGGAGTAATCATACTGAAATTCCCAGGGTTTTTTGTTTGTTTTTTGTTTCTTGTTTGACAGCTCCTGATGGATGCAGAAGGTAACAGGGGATCTGTAACTTGATACCAGGTGCCATAATGAGAAGTCTGAATTAATGCTTTGTGCAGTTCTCACAGCTGCAGCATGGAGGTATTTACGGATAAATAAACTGAGCATCACACTGGCCATGTGTCTTTGTCCAGGCCTTGTGGATTTAGGCATCAGACCAAACCCACAGCTCCCCCTGCTCTGCAACAAACAGTTGGGCTGCAACACAAAGATCCCCATTCAATCATGGAGCTTGTTCAGCTCTTCCAGGCTTGAGAAGTCAGATTTCCAGACTCTGGTAAATGCTAAACTGGCAAATGTCTTAGCAGGCAAAGGAGTGCTGCACATTCCATGCATTTTCAAAGCTGTGTTCTGTCTCCAGAAGGCAGTTGGCAAGGATGAGTGATTATTGAGAGATCAAAACTGAAACCAAAGAGTGACATGCAAAAAAAAAAAAGAGGAAAATGGAAGGAGAATGGAAAGTAGAGTACTGCAACACTTTGTCTTCACAAAAATTTAATTTTTGTTCACATTTCCAGCTTGAGCTAAAGTTGAACAATGAACTTGTCACCCTGTGGGGCTACTTCAAATGATAACCCACATCAGCACTCTGACAAAACTTGCATCAGGGAAAAAATAATCTTAAAAATGTTACAACCTTATCTTCCAATAGGAAAGGCAATAAGAGTGCTACTGATGGAACACAGCAACGTGTCCAGTAACAGCCATGTAAAAAAGGTGGGGTTTGAAGGGGAAGATGGTCCTGGTGAAGGGCAATCTGTCCTTTACTTCAGAGAACCCTGGGGCTTCTTTCTCCTGTGCAGAACTGGAAGCTATCGATGTTCTGAGAACATGGATTTCATTGTACTACATAAGCCCTTGAACTAATTTTTCTTACAATTACTGGAATAACTTGAAGGCAATACTCACCAGCAACTGAGTCAAGTCATTGACTAGAAGTGGATTAACCCAAATCCTTACTCAAATACTCCCTTCTTCCTTCTAGAATGACCAAACATTTTCTAACAAGGCAATTTTAAATATACTGATGTTTGTCTTAGGAAATTAATACTGTATGTCTCATTTGAGCTGGGAAGCAACTCCATTTCCTGCCTTTATGAACCATGGTATCCTCAAATAACACATTCCTTTGAGTCCTGTGGTTATTTTGCCTCATGACATTTGATTGATCCTATGCAGGAAACAGGGAAGGAATTAGCAGGTTCAGCAGGTGTGCTCAAGGGAAAAAAGACAGGAATGTCAGCTCTTCCTCATTTCCTATCCACCACAGGAATAAACCCCACAGGAGTTGAATAAGCAGCAGTAACTGAGCACAGTGATACATTCCAGCTTCCTTCTTGAAGGAATGTCCTCTCCTGTACATCAGGCACTGAGACAATTTACTGAGAAATAAAGGACAGCCAGAGCTGTTTACCTGCCTACCCCCCTACAAACTGTTCAAAGAGAACTGAGAAAAGTCCACTTCTCACCACTTAGACAGAGCTTTACACAGAGATGGTACAAGGGATTTTGGTCTAAAAGCCAGACCTTAAAGGCAAGTTGTATATAAAAAGCACAGCTCACTTTTAGAGTAGAGCAAAGGCTGCCTGTTTTAGAGTGGTGGAAGAATTTATTGGTGTAAGCTGCTGTTCAAAGTTCCCTCCGTGATCCAGATCTGGACTTAGCCTGAGGAAAATACTCCTGGAACTAAGACCTCAGTCCTTGCAATAGACAAAATATTAATGAGATCATGTAAGCATACACTTCTACTAATCATCTCTCACAGGCTGGCAAAGCCTGCCACCTGTTCATTTAAACCTGGAAGGGCTGGAGTTAAGAAATGCTGAACTCATAATTATGAAGCTTCTCCTTGAAAACAATTTTCCTGATTAATTCTTCTAGTTTGTTTTGTCATGATTAATACTTAACTTACTAACACAATAAGTGTGCTTGATTGAGGGGAAAGTAGCAATGGAATTATTGAGAAGGTAAACCATGCTTGCATTTCAATGCAGAAAAGTGAGCAAGAGCCACAAGAATGGCTTCAGATTTCATACACCTGACAAAAAACAGTGAATTTTTTCTCAAAAAGAAATGCACAAGCAGAATATTAAAATTAAAGCCTCCTCACTGCAGGCTGAAGTAGATGCATGATAACTGCACACTCAGTAAGCTGTACCTGAGCCCCAGCTAGTGGTGGGAATTACTGATGGCATTTTTACAGAAAAGATGAGTGTATTCACAACAGAAAAGCTTCAGATTCTTAGGTATTGCCTCCTACTCAGCAAACCTGGTTTTATTTTTAAAATCTTCCAGCAAAACAAAAGCTACATATTGGTTCTTCACTTTTTGCCATCTATACAGCACCTCAGTGGTTCTGGTTGATCCAGCTGCTGGAAGTTGGAAGAAGCAGGAGTGCAGACAATGAGAAGCATCTCATTCTCCATTCCTGGTGCTATTTTCATCCTCTGAGCCAGCTTGTCACTACACAAGTAGTTTGCAGCACAACCAAGAGTTGAAAATGATTCTTACATGTTCCTCCTTCCATGGAGTATTGCCAGCATATTCTTCCAACATAAATATTTATTGAATAAGTAAGTTTAAGTGAGTAATTCAGCTAAGAAACTCACTGGACCAAATCATGTAGTATTCAAATCAGTTTATAGAGAGAGTCCTAAAATACCTGCTCAAGTTTGCAATGGAGATTGTCCAATGTCATTGATACATTAACATTTTAGTGAACTCAATCTTTAGCCCTGTGGCTGTAGGTGTAATTTATACAGATGGACTTTAGCCAGGAAATGCCTCCTAAGTCCATCTTAGTACAAGTGCCCCTGGATCCCTGGAGCTGTCCAAGGCCAGGCTGGACAGGGCTTGGAGCAGCCTGGGACAGGGGAAGGTGTCCCTGCCCATGGCAGTGGGGTAGAACTGGACAATCCTTAAGGTGCCATCCAACCCATTTTCTCAACTCCCACGGAATTTACCTGCTGGACTGAAGATCCCAGCAGCTGCCACATTCTGGAGAGGCCAATGATCAGTCCTGGACAGGAGTCATCTCTTGTGTAAAACAGGGTAAAATTCTTGGGATCACAGCCTGTGATCAAGAGGGAATGAATCAACACAACTGACTTTACACCCTCTCCTGTCCCATCAGATATCCCGGTTACCCTTTTGCTAAAGTCAGATATGTGGGAGTTGTGGGAAAGCCCCCTGGAACCCAAATATTTAAGACTAACTACGTATGACTGTGATCAGTTCCATAAAATAGTCCTGAAAAGGGGCTGCTCCATAGCTGTAGGTCAGCAGGTGAGGAGCTTTTGTACAATGTAACAGGGGAGTGACAATACAGACAAGAGTGACAACCAAACCATGAGATGTTTGAGTTGTGTGAAAGCTTGGACATTGCTTTAAGCTGTGAAAAATTAGGTTTTTGTAACTAAACCTGCTATTGGTGCAGGCTGTAGGAAGCAGAAATGAGGACTGTGAAGGACCTTGAGGTTAGAAGGACTCACCTAAAGCAGCAGGAAGGGAGAGGAGCAGGAATACTTAATGCTTGAGTCTTTAGAGTCTCATTCCCCAGGACATTTTGAGAACAACTTCCCAAAATATCTTAGCAGTTTGGTTGCTTCTTTATTTTCCAAAACTACACTTCTAGAAAAAGATGGTAATATTCCTTAAATTCAGAGCTATTAATAACCAGTATCACAAGCAGTTTAGTCTTTCCCAGAGCCATGACATGCAGCACATTGTCTTCTGTTTATAAGGACAAACCAGAACAGCACAGAAAGTTACAACAAAAGAGACCTTGTCCCATTTAACAAGAGAAGAACTGGCCATACTGGTATCACTGGAGTCCACCTACTTTCAAGGCTACTTTAGAACTCCTGATTAAAAAGTCTCTTCTAGAAGTGTTTTTTCCTGCCATGGCTCACTAAAATTTTCACACATAATAATTTCTCTCTAACCCACGAGTCACCTTTTCAGTCACCCTGAATATATTCACTCAGATCCCGAAGATTTACAAAAGATTTTTGCTAGTATTTGTCTCTCCTGTGGGCTTGCACTCTCCCAAGTAAAGAGAAAAGCTTATTCATCATTTTAGAGAGCACAACAGCAGAAATGTTTTTTTGTTTTTTCAAAAGACAAAAAATTAAGTGTTCAGAACTTTAATCAAATAAAGGTTTGCAGGCTTCTCTGACAACTGAAAGTGTAAATTGGAAGTGCAGATCCCCTGGAACACCACCAGATGGTAGATATTCTCAGTTTAATGTGGGGAAAATAAGGATGACTTGTACATACAGTTGGGGAAAAGTTATAATTTCTGTTATTTGTGATATTTTGGGAAATCTTATATTTAACTTTGAAGGTAGAAAGATTCATATTCTATCTAGTTGGGTATGTAATTTGTTTTATGTTTGAAATTTTTCTGTTACAGGGATAGGGCTCTAACATATTAAATGGGAACCTTGATTTTTCTTAAAATAACCCCCAAACTCACACAGGTGTAACTAGACTAGCTTATTTAAAAAAAATTAAATGTTTATATAGCTAAATTACAATTAATTTAGTCTAACAAGTCAAAACAGTTTAAACATATTTGAGGTTTTCTTGCTACTAAAATTAGAGTCTTCAAAACTGATTATGGTGTACCTACACGACATTTTGTAATACAAATGCATCCTGAGTGTTCCAGGTGGAAAAATCACCTTGTCCTGTTATTTTTCAGCCTGCTGTTTCTTGCCAAAGCTAAGCATCACTACAGAGGTGTCCAAATTCCCTGGCAGTTCCAGCTTCATGGAATGGAATGGGATTCCTCTGTCCTGATGCTATATAAGTACTTTTTGTACTCATATATTTGACATATTAGTACATATTTGTATTCTGTCCAGCCTTACTGACAGTTTTAATGTTGCCCATTGACATACATAATCAAACAAATGTAAAACATTTCTGAACTTACTCATATCTATAACAGTATTCATGTCCTATGGATTTAAGTCTGGGATTTTCCTCCGGGAAAATGGCAAATTTTTAACAATTCTAGGTAGAATACAGTCCAAGCCTGGGAGGAATACATCTTTGACTGCATTATGAATAGAACATTCAGGGGAGAGAGAAATTAAGGGCAGAGACACGGTCATGTCCTGCAGTACAAACACAGGCATCTCCCAGCAGGTGATTTATGGAGGATTTTTTTCCTCTTAGGTACTTGCTCAGAAATTGCAGTGAAAAAAATTGGTTTAGATGGAACACCACAATTTATGTGCAGCAAAATGAGTCCCAACCCAGCATCAGGCCTGGATCCCTCAGGGCTGTGAGGGTCAGTCCCCACATCACCTAAGAGACCCAAGTACCTTCCCCTCAGCCACCTCGTTGGCTTTTTTTTCGTTTGTTTTTAGTCTGGTGAGAACCCTGTGGAGCTGCTTTACTACAAAGATGAAAAAGATATTAAAAAAAACAAAACAAAACAAAACAAAAACAAAAAACGGGAAAGATAGCTAGGAGAAGCTGTTGATTGTCTGGCAGAGGGCGGTGGATGGAGGTGGCTGGGGCATGTGGTGTAATCTGAGGGGAGCTCAGGGGACGAAGGGGACAAAGGGGGTAGAGAGTGAAGGGGGTGAAAAACCATGAAGGGGGTGAACGGGAGGAAGGAGGTGTTGGGGGTGAAGGCGATGAAGGGGAGGAAGGGGCTCTTGTAGATGTTGGGTGTGAATGCAATGTAGAGGATGAAAGCAAATGAGGCTGTTGGGGATGAAGACGAAGAAGGGCTGGAAGGAGCTGTTGGGAATGAGTGATGAGGGTGATGAAGATGATGAGGGGCAGGAAAGGGGCATTAGGGGTGAGGGTGATGAGGGGGGTGAGGACGATGAGGGAGATGAAGGTGATGAAGGGCAGGAAGGGGCTGATGGGGATGAGGACGACGAAGCCGATGAGGGGCAGAAAGGGGCTCCGGGGATGAAAGGGATGAGGACGATGAAGCCCATGAGGGGCAGGAAGGGGCTGATGGGGATGAAAGGGATGAGGACGATGAAGCCCATGAGGGGCAGGAAGGGGCTGATGGGGATGAAAGGGATGAGGACGATGAAGCCCATGAGGGGCAGGAAGGGGCTGATGGGGATGAAAGGGATGAGGACGATGAAGCCCATGAGGGGCAGGAAGGGGCTGATGGGGATGAAAGGGATGAGGACGATGAAGCCCATGAGGGGCAGGAAGGGGCTGATGGGGATGAAAGGGATGAGGACGATGAAGCCCATGAGGGGCAGGAAGGGGCTGATGGGGATGAAAGGGATGAGGACGATGAAGCCCATGAGGGGCAGGAAGGGGCTGATGGGGATGAAAGGGATGAGGACGATGAAGCCCATGAGGGGCAGGAAGGGGCTGATGGGGATGAAAGGGATGAGGACGATGAAGCCCATGAGGGGCAGGAAGGGGCTGATGGGGATGAAAGGGATGAGGACGATGAAGCCCATGAGGGGCAGGNGCCGGTGGCGCAGGGAGGGGGGCCCGCGGAGGCTGCTGCGGGTGCGGAGCCGCCTGGGGTCCGCGGGGAGGCGGCGGCCGGGGGCGTGAGGGCAGCGGCGGCAGGTGCGGGACCTGTGCCCGCCGGGGCGTGGGAAGCGAGGGCGGAGGATGGCGAGGGAGGCCGGCTGGAGGAAGATGCTCTATTCCCTGGGCGGCTTTTTCAATTTTTTTTTATCTTGCAAATGCTGCCTCGGAAGTGCCGGCTGGCTCCTGCCGCTGCCAGCTCGATGCTGAGAGAGCTCTGCTCTTTCAAACTGAGTGCAGAAGTTCTGGCACTTCTCAGGCCCTAAGGCTCCTGCAGGTCACGTTCCGCCAAGCTGAGTGAGCAGGGCTTCAACAAATTAACCCCAGAATTGGTTCCCTCGCTTGAAATGTCCATCTGTGAATTATTTTTTTGAATCGGAGAATAATTCATGATGGTACAGTGGTACCATGGGGGAAAAAATGTTTGGGGTGAGATGAAGAATATTCGTCTAAGACATTTAAAACAGCTCAAGAGATGTATCTTAAATGCAATTTTTATTNGGGAAGAAAGGGATGAGGACGATGAAGCCAATGAGGGGGAGGAAGGGGGTGATGGGGATGAAAGGGATGAGGACGATGAAGCCCATGAGGGGCAGGAAGGGGCTCGGGGGTCCCGCGGCGGGCCCTGCCCGCGGCCTCCCCCCAACGTCACTTCCGAGGCTGGAGACAAGATGGCGCCCGGACGGTGCCGGCGCTGAGGCCGCTCCGCCAGCGGGGCCCGGGTGAGCGGGAGNTGGAGGGAGATGCTCTATTCCCTGGGCGGCTTTTTCAATTTTTTTTTTATCTTGCAAATGCTGCCTCGGAAGTGCCGGCTGGCTCCTGCCGCTGCCAGCTCGATGCTGAGAGAGCTCTGCTCTTTCAAACTGAGTGCAGAAGTTCTGGCACTTCTCAGGCCCTAAGGCTCCTGCAGGTCACGTTCCGCCAAGCTGAGTGAGCAGGGCTTCAACAAATTAACCCCAGAATTGGTTCCCTCGCTTGAAATGTCCATCTGTGAATTATTTTTTTGAATCGGAGAATAATTCATGATGGTACAGTGGTACCATGGGGGAAAAAATGTTTGGGGTGAGATGAAGAATATTCGTCTAAGACATTTAAAACAGCTCAAGAGATGTATCTTAAATGCAATTTTTATTTGAAGCCAGAGCAGCCTGTGGAGCATTGCTGATAACCATCTCATGGACAGGTAGCTGAAGTATTCAGTGAAGTTTCCAGTGGTTTCAAATTCATATGAAGCTGCAAAATTTCCATTCTGAAGCAGTAAAGAAAACTTTAAGTTGTTTTCAACTGTTGAGGAAGGAAGAGATGGTGGTATGGCTGCACCTGCTAAATGATCATTGAGTGGCAAGAGAATTATTTTTCTTATTTCACATTTGAGTGAGCAGCGGTGGACAGCTCTAGAGAACAGCAGGGCTGCTTGTGCTTCTCATGCTGCCCCAGTTTGCTGTTTCCAGTCTGTGCTCTGGACTTTGGGCATGTTATTTGGATGCAAAGTCTTTCCCAGCTTAGTCAAATATACTAAATAGATTAGGGTAACTGGAAGTGTACAGCAGCATGGCATGTAATTATTATGTTCCTCACCAGGAGCTGTAGTGATAAGACAAGAAGTAATGGTTTCAAACTGAAAGAGGGGAAATTTTGGTGAGATGTGTGGAAGAAATTGTTCCCCATGTGAGGGTGGGCAGGCCCTGGCACAGGGTGCCCAGAGCAGCTGTGGCTGCCCCACCCCTGGCAGTGTCCCAGGCCAGGCTGGACAGGGCTTGGAGCAGCCTGGGACAGTGGGAGGTGTCCCTGCCATGGCAAGGCTGCCACTGGATGGGCTTTAAGGTCTCTTTGAGCCCAAGCCATTCCATGATTCTATATTATTGTATTCTGACACATAAAACATTTCAGTAAGAACTATGGGCATGTTAAGAATTCAGAGCTGTTTTCCTTGGTGTAGAAATTTCCATCTCTTCCAACTGCAGGAAGGCAGAATGGTGAATCAGTGAGAGCACTGGCACTTTTCAGATGGGGATCTGCATCACTGATATGCAAGGGAGTGACTTTTAAGAAACAGGAGAACTTCTGGAGTTGCAGAGAGCAGTGAGAACCATGTGGAGGTACCTGTTGGTTTTCAAGGATCTGGCTCCCAGGATTTGCTGGGCCAGCAGTGCCTCCACAGTCCATAGCATGGACCATAAAAATAATTGGCACTTACAGTGAAGCCCTAGTTATGTTAATTAAAGGGCAAATCTTCACTTTGGGTACAGTATCTTTGCTAGAAATGCCATAAGTATGGCTTTTGGAGATTCCTGGGTTGGTGTCTGTTTCATGGGAATCCAAAGAACAGCTTTCTCCCAGCGCAGCAGGGAAGGTGGGGAAGAAAGTTCAAGCATGTCTGTGCATTTGTATAACACATCCATTTCTTACTATTGAAAATTTCCTTGAGAGTGGAAGAGAAGAAAATCCTTTTCTGTCAGAGCTGAAATGGCTCTGGAAGCCCATCCTGCAGTGCAGTGATGTTTCCATTTCACTGTTACACACAAAAGCCTTGATCCTTAGGGATAAACAAGTACCATAAAGTGTATAAAAGGGAGATGCTGCTTACTGGGTGTCTCTCTATCGGAAACAGAAATTCAGAGAGGTTTAGAGATGACCAGTAATGTATTCCTGCCTTGGCAAACCTGTTTAAACCTGTAATATCTTTGCTGTTGAACTTGTTTGCATGGAAAGGGCAGATATGATCCTGATGCTTAACCCCCCAAAATGACATAATTTCTTTTGCCAATGTGTTTTTTCTCCACTGAGAATAGGCTGAAAAATATTTCTTCTCCACCTCTGTATAAAACATGCTGTAGTCAAAGGTGGGAGGATGAGTCCTATGTTGTAAAAAGAAATGACTGAAATGGCTTTTTCACATAGTAGAAAGGCAGCAGTGTACTTACCTGAGAAAATTTTCATTGGGTTTTACTCCATTTTCTAGTCAAATTAAAGTGCACTCATATCTGAAGATTGGAATGGTATTTCTGCATATTTGCAGACTTGTTATTTTCTGTTGACTTCTCTTGACGAGGTGCTGTTTAATTAATAAACTTGGGTTTGTGTTGTGTTGGTGATTTCTTGGCTTATTCTCTTGGTTACCTGAATGAACCTTCCTGAGGTGTAACAGTTTATTTGGTTACGTGGCAGTAAGCAAAGCCCTTTTTCTTAATAGACAATAGGTAATAGATTTCAGTGGTCAGAAAATAATTGTCCATTTTTTCTCTGTTCTTATTCAGGCAGCCCTGAATAACTGAAAATGTGTTTGCATTTAAGTGGCTGTCAGTAGAAACAGGACGCCCTATCACATGGATATTTTAATCTTTTAGAATTACCATGAACTTCATGTTTTCACCTAATGCATGGAAATTTGGTGGATGAGAGTGTTGCAGTATTGAATTTAAAGCATGGAGGTATCCTGCTGTTTAAAAAATGGAATTGTGCTGCAGCTAGAAAGTAAAACAAAGCCAAGAGCTGTGCAGGGTCCCAGCCTGAAGCCCAGTCATTAGGAAAACAGGCCGTGGGGACTTTCAAGTTGTTCTTGGTTCTCTAATGAACGTGTTTTTACTGGAGCAGTGACGTAATGCGTGTCCCATTTTCAGCTTCCAAAATAGGATTGATACTCTCATGCCTGGCTTTTCCTGCCTCTCAATTGGAAGCAGCTCTTTCAAAATGCTTTTTGATTCTGGGATTTAGAAAAACCCATATACAGAAATTATAAATATGGCTTATAAAACCAGAAGATAGTTTACTTAGTAAAACCTAAGAGTGCTTACTGCTCTGTTTCAGTCTGATTGACTTGGAAAGGGATGATCTGCAATGCTGGTTTTGAATAAAATGACTTGCTTTTGTTTGCAGACTTAATTCCTATCAAGTTACAGGTTTTCTAAGGGATTATTTAAAATTTTGAAGCTTAGCTTCAGAAATAATGTCAAAACACTTTAAGCATTTTGTTTTAGAGATCACAGTGTTTCCTTAAGTAAAAATGCCTTGTATATTCTTATATGAATAAATGAAATTTGTTCATATAAGAATATATAAAAAAAACTATTCTAAAATTGAGCCTTTCAGAAAAAGAAGTTTTTCTGTAACTCTAAGATAAGATGATGCAGTAGGTCTTCTTTCTCTTCTTTGTTTCTGTAATGTCTTGAGTAAGTGTGTAGTATTTTTGTACTCACGAGACAGAGCTGTAAGTAGTAGTTTAAAATCAATATGACTTGGCAGTGATTTCTGAGAATTAATTTTGAAAGTTCAGGTTGCTGGGGTGTGTGCTTCACTTGTGGGATAGAACCTTTATTGTTCTTTTCTTAGGGCTGTCAGTGAATAGCCATTCTCTGTGGTAAATGTAATTAACAATATCCAGGTCTTTAGTAGGTTAGGTTGTGTTGCTGTTGAATTTGGAGGGAAGGTTGGATGAAAACACTTGTTACCTGTATTTGCTGGAGCTGCTGAGTAACTTCTTCAAAGTACTAATGCAGTTGTTGACTATTGCTAACTTGAAACTGATTTGATGGGGCCGTCACTGTGCCTTTAGTGCTGACAGAATTCCCCTGGTGACACAGCAGAGCAGCATGGTTTTCTTCGGGGCTTTTTTGGGAAATCCCTCGTAGGACCTGACTGTGTAGCTGGGAATTCATTGGTGTGTGGAGTCAGAGCTTGTTGGTGCTCACTGATCCTGCTGGGAAATAATGCTTGGGCAGCAGTTGGAGAATTTCCTTTGTATTTTCTTGAGTTTGCTGAAGTTTGTGTTTACTGTTACCCCAAGTTTACTGTTACAGATACTTCTGTTCTTACAGTGTTTCATTTTAGGTAGAAAGAAAACTAGTGGCTGGACACAAAACTCTGTACACTATTAATTGTATTTTTTTCCAGTGCAATTAATCTTGTTTTCCACATAGCTAAATTCACTGTTAACAAAATAAGTAATCTGGACGAGGGAAAAAACTGCAGAACTTCAGGTATAAAATTTTAATATGAACTGTGTATTTTAAATTAATAGATTTAAAAATACTCGTTAAAGCTTTTTGCTTATTACAAATTTAATTTCTCACCTAATTCTGTTTTATGCTCAAGTGGTTCCACTGGTAATTGGTAGTTGAAAGACTGTAAAGTAGTACAGTCTGTCAGGAATCTGCCTGAACTGTGTTTGTGGGTGTTTAACTGCATCAGTTTGTTCAGATGTGTTGTCATCTCCTAAGAAATACCATTGAGAGGTTTGGATACAACCAGTTGTATAAAAGTTCAAAAAAAAAAAGTAAAAATACCATTATTTTTGTTTCGGGAAAAAAAAACCCGGATGATCATTGTTAAAGTAGGAAACCTAAAGACAGGGAAGAAATAGCAGTACTTGAATAAAGTGCTTTGAGTGATGAGGGACCAGTTAACTTCCAAAAATGAGGGATGTTAATTTATTGAAAATTCTGTATGACAACGGGACTAGAAGTGGTTTTGGCCTGATTTGCAAAAAGCTGCTTTGTATACATTAACAAAGAGAGGAAGTGAGTTGATCTCAACCCTTAGTTTTCCCTCAAGTTGTGAGTAGGCAAATTTGATGCCTACTTGAATTGGGAATTTTTGTCAGATACCTTTTGAAATCTCAGGCTGTTATTAAAAAGAAATGTAAAATGCATTAGTGCAATAAAATACCTCAATACAGCTCAATTGAAGGAATATTTTCCTGTTTCTAATATAAGAGACTCAATACATGCATTTTTTAAATTTGAAAACCATGTAAGGCCTTCCATCATGCTTTGATATAAAATTCTAAAGAGATCTGATTTCTAAAGTTGTTAAAAGCACTCAATCTTGAGCAAACTAACTTACTTTAAAAAAGAATGGAACAATCTTACCTGAGCACATCTGTTACATCATCCTTTAAAGTAGGAAAAAGATTAATGCTAGATATCCATCTTGAGATTTTTTAGACACATTTGAGCTGTAATAACAAAAATGTAGCTTGGAACAGATTTTTTTGTGAAGCAAAATGTTCCTTTTCTACAGAAAGTTTAGGAGGAGAAGCTACAGCTCTGTGTCTCCTTTCAGTTCAATGTAAATTTGTACATAGGTACCTATTAAAATTGTCTGTTTTTCTTTTTAGGGTTCATGTAATCAGAGGAGTTTCTTTGTTGTGTGTGTATCTTTCCAGAACACAACAGGAATTCAAAATGAATCAGGTGAGTAGAAATATAAGACGTTATCAAAAAACTTAGAACAGTTAATTATTAATGAGAAAAGTAAATCATCCACTAAAAAATGTTGTTTAAAATCTTCGCTCTCATTAAATTTCATAATTATCCATTCTACAGCGTGTGTGCTTGTGAGATGTCAGTTGTTTCATGGACTCCAGGTTTTTGTGCATTCCCTTCAGCAGTGTGTGAGTTATTACTCCTGGCACCTCTTCTAAGAACACTGCTCCAGAAAATTCTATTTCCTCCTGAAGCTGTACATAATAATTCAGTTCCTTATAAAAGTGCTTTGAAAATTGAAGGCTTCCATTTTTAAAAATCCTTTTATAATCACATTCCTTTTTCAAATGTGCAGTAAACAATCTGCCACAACTTGATTGATTGGGAAATGTCACCCATTTCTGGAATCTGGAGTGTTTCTCCTGGAACCAAGACTGGGAAAGCACGTTTCCTTTGTGGAGCAGCACTTGGCTGTGGGGAGTCACGAGTATCCTGACTGGAGGGTGTTGTTCTAATCAGCACCAACTGTGCAGAGTTTTATTCTGCATTTGTTTATCCAAGTAGGAATTGTCCCTCAGTGTGTCTGTCACACACAGTTGTGCTACTTAGAGGTATAGAAAAAGCACATCTTGCCTCAAATGTTTTCACAAGCCCTCCTCTGTGTGGCTGATCTTACCAAGCCCCTCTGGCATTTGATGTGACCATAGGATATCACACTGCAGGAAAGCCTTTTCTGCTGTGCTGAAAGAGTCAGCCACGAGCAGAAGCTTTATGAGTTAGAAACAACCACAGTACACAGCTGTGTAAAATGCTTTGTATACTTCAATGCCTGGAGCTAATGTGTGCTTTTATTGTCCTTGTTTGATCAGCAGCAGGCCTGAGTACAGTTTGTATTTGCTGAAGTGTGTTCTCTGTGAAGTCATAGAGGTATATGCATAAATAGTTACAGCATGGAATGGGTTGGTGGGGTGTTTCCTGTTGCTTTTTTCTCTGATTTAAAGTAAGAAGTCTTCAATCTATTCGTACATATTAAAAAGGTGAAAAGCAAGATATAATCTCTGTCAGAGCATTGAAATGTATATTGTGAAAAACCATATTTGTGTTATATTTGTAGACAAATATGGGTATATATATAAAATAGAAATGACATTTGCATGAGTAAAATGTAATCTCTGTCAGAGCATTGAAATGTGTATTGTGAAAAAAACATATTTGTGTTATATCTATAGACAAATATGGATTATATAGATATAAATTAGAAATTATATTTGCATTTAGCACACTTTTAAGAATTAATAGTCTGTTTTGGGGAGCAGGGTTAACTGCTGCTTCAAAATTTCTATTGAGAATTGAAATTTTTTTTCACCTGTAAGATTTGTTTTGATGCACTTAGTGGCATGAAGCCAGCAGCCTATTGCTGTGTCTGGTTGAGGAACAATCCTGCCTTGTTAGTCATTCCAATAAGCTTTGGATTCTGCTAAAACTCTGAAAACTGTAGATCCTAATCTGGAATTGGTACTATTGACTGCTCTGTGTGTGTGCATGTCCCCTCGTGTCCTGTCTGTTGTTGTGTTCCTTCACCCTGATTTGTTTCTAGAAAGAAATCACATTTCTGTGCTGTATAAAAGTCCTCATCTTTCTTAAGGGGCCTGCTGGTCTCATTTATGGCATGCTGTGATGTGTGTCATCTTTTAAAGGGTGAGATGACCCTTCCTCAGGGAGTTCTTAGAGTCCTCCTTGGTGTTTCTGGCTTTCACCTTTGGTTTCCAAAGCACGTGGAGCCCATATGGCTTTTAATTGTTCACTGACCATTCGTGTTAAGTGTGTATTTAGCATCAACCCTGTGGTGTTTTTTTCTTGCAGTGCCCTTGTCATTTCATTCACTGTTGACAAGTTGTAGTGCCAGGTCTGTATAAGAAATATTTTTGCCTGATGCTAAACGTCTTTCAAGTGGTTTGTTCCCATATTTCTTTCATTCTGCTTCTCTGCTTTTGGTGTGACTTTGGTGACCATGAAACTAACCGGGCTGGTGTGGATTTGGTTTATATGAAAAGACTGTTAGTTGTGTGGTTTATCCCACAGAAATCTTGAAATAGTGAAGGAAAACATTTTTTTAAATTCTTTGATATGGCCTTCTTGTTGTAATGAGAAGAAGAATTTAAAAACCCCCATCTATTGTTGGAGTTCATGTGTTTGGGTTTCTTGGAAGATTGCTGTCTCAGGATGTGTCCTCTTTTAAAAGGAGATCTTCCTCTAATATATAAATTACCTTTCCCTAATATGTGAATTACCTTCCTCTAATATGTAATAGTTCATCAGAATAGATGAATAATTTATTTTGAAAACCCCAAGCAAACATGGGGTTTGATTGGTAGCATTATCTCAGGCTGCACTAAAACAGAGTAGGAGGAATTTGGGTTCTGCTGGGAAAACACATGGACTTAAAAAATGCTGAGGAATACAGGGACAAAGGACACCTGCACTTGTACTGAAACTTCCTCCCCCCATCCCTTCTGAATTTTTCAGTGATTATTTCAAATATTTCCAATACATCTTTAGTTTTCAAGCACACAAATGGTGTGAAATTGTGGCAAAGAGGGGTAACCAGGTAAGGTGCCTGGACAAAGAGAGACCTGTCTGCTTTCCTGTGTTAGCTGGCACAACTGCCCTTCTGAACTACCTCCTTTAACTTCTCTGCCATCCACTCCCTCCCTCCATCTCAGTGGCATCCATTCCTTTATCTTCTCATGTATCCTAATCCTGCTTCCACCCTAACATGACACTAACTGGCTGGCTGGCACTCACTGCACTGTTCAGGATGGTTTCTTTCCTTTTCACTCTAATCTTTCATTGCCTCTAAATATCTTGTTGAAGATGCCTTTTCTATTCTGCTTAAATGCTGTTTGTAACACTATAGACTAATCTGTGGTTGGTTCATGAGTACAGTTATATTGAAAGTGGTGTGAAAAGTTGCTTAATGAGTTAAAAGGTACTGCCAGTGTGTCTGGACTCAGGATTTGATGCAAACAGGAAAAGATTATTTCAGTTAAGGCACTGCTTCAAACCTCAAATGATCCTTTGGCGTTGTTCTAAAGCCACTTCATACTGGCTGATTTAAATACTAGAATGTAATTTTCTGATGAACTTCAGAATAAGAAGTGAAATAAGCTTCAGGTGTTTTTGTATTCAAAATTGCAGCCTTGGAAGAAGTGAAAAATACTGTGTTAAGGTTTCAGATAAATGCAAAAGTTCACTGTAGGAAATGCACGAGTGCACTACTCTTATCAAGAGGTGAATTTTGTAAACAGAAAAATAAATTTAAATGTGATTGTTAAGTCTTGGTAGAAAAATTATTTAGATACAGTATTTCTTTGTGGTAGACAGACATTGCTTGGGAACAAGTTGTGATCTGGAAAAAGTTTCAAGTAGCTACATCTAAATTGCAAAGAAAAAGAGATTGCACTAATTTGACTGAAGTAAATTGTTTATTCTACTGTTTTGAATTCCATTCATTTGAGGTGTGAAATGTATTGTTGTGTAAAGGCCACATCCAGTTTTCTGGTACTTGTGAAATCCATTAATATGACAAGTGCTGAATGAGTCTGAGTGTTGTGTTCTCTGAATGGACTGCTAATCTCTGATTTGTGTGGGTAGATGCACAATAAAATTCTGATTGTATACTACTCCATACAAATACACTTCTTAAATGGTAGATTTACAATTAGAAGTTTGACTCTTAAGGAATAAACCAGGAAAATCAAAGATGCATCACAGTGCTGTACGCTTCTGTCTGAATCAGTTGAGTCTGTTTTGACAGGTTAAAATTTATTTGCAGAGCTGAGATTTGAGATTTTTAATTGCTCATCAGAACACCAAACCAAAACCAGCACTCACCAAAGAAACCAAACCTCCAGATGAAACCCAGCCAAAAAACCATCCTGCTTTTAGCTTGAAACTGGAAGTGCAGCATTCTGATGGCTGTCAGCCCCCCTTTCTATTTCTGTGTATAACTTGAAAAATAGGCTTGTTTCTCCCCTGATGCAGTCCTGGGGTGATGTTCTGGGAAGATGTTTAGGTTTCTTTGATATGCTGAGAAGAGCGTGTTTCTTTTTCCGCTGAGCCGTGGCTTCTTGCCTATCAGTTCAAGGCAAACAGATGTCTGAAAATCAGGCTGCTTTCATCAGTACTTTTCCTTTTGGGTTGGTGGAAGAGCAAAATAAAGCTTTGCTCTGCTTTGAATAGACGTCAGTTATTCTAAGTAATGAATAAGCATTTATCCCTGGTGTCTACACTGTTGGATGGGAAGGGATTTCTGGCATTCTCTCCTTTCCATGGTTTCCAATCTGGGGGTCTTTCTCCCCTACAAATAGCTCTCTGGGAGCTCTCTGTGCAGCTGTTAAGGCTTATAAAGCAGCACTAGAATAACCTTGCTCTGACTCCAGTTTTATAATTTCCCTCCTTGTTGCAATTAAAACTGGCAGAGGACTTGTTCTTTTAGCTCCACTCAGCGAATTGGGTTTTCAAATGTAGTGAATGATTGCCATAGCAGCACCTGACAAAGACTGGGTGCTGAGGAGCAAGGGCTGAGAAGCTTTATCTGTTCTGTTTTGGAGGGGAAAAAATAAAATTTGATAGTATATTGAGATGCATTTTAAAATATATTTCCAGTAACCTTTCAACATATTTCAAAAGTACTCAGTGGAAAATACTTTGAGTATTACTCAGTAGTTTATTATTCAGTATGGGAGAACTACTATTGTATCTCTGCTTTATGTTTGTAGATAAAAGCCAGAATCATTTTTAAAAAAAATTAAGTTTATTTGGAAAAATTTCTCAGTTTAACCTCCTCCTAGAAATGGTTTCAGAGGTCAAGTACAACATCCTTAATATCAGAGTTGTTCCTGTCATTACCACCAGTGTTTGTTCCTGAGCAGAATGATTCAAGTTCCATATCAGAAGGCAGGGAGCTATTTTAGGGCATGTGGTTCAATAAAGGCTTAGTTTTTCACCAAGCACAGTTCTCTCAGAATGTGGACAGATTTTATTGGAAACTTTGCATTCTTGTAACTTTGAAATTCTGGTCATTTCTGTCAGAAATAGTGATTTTGTTAATTGTAAGTGGGTAATAGGGAGCAGGTTGTTTTATGACAAGTGTGAGTAGTAACAGTATGGACAATATTACAAGAATAATATTGAACCTTGAGGACTCCAGAAAATGGAACTAATCACTTGCTGGACAGTAAATAATTTATTCACTTTATATTGCCTATCAAACTTTAATATAAAAATATCTTATAACTTCTTGTATTAATTATAAGCTGCTGGCTAAAGTTCTGAGCTGTTGCTTGATGTAGGAAATGTAACATTTATGATACTGGAATAATTACTATTAAAACCCTTTTATTCTCTATAAAAGCTGCTTTTAGCCAAATCTCTTTGTTGCAGAGCAGTAAACTTGAGATGTACATACTTTAATCAGCAGGAACTGTGGTGACAGGAGAAGGGGGAATGGCTTCAGAGAAGGTTTGGATTGGCTGCAGGGAAGGACCTGGCTGTGAGGGTGGCAGCTGTGGCTGCCCCTGCATCCCTGGCAGTGCCCAAGGCCAGGGCTTGGAGCAGCCTGGGGCAGTGGAAGGTGTCCCTGCCCGTGGCACAGGGTGGCCCTGGATGCCTTTAAAGATGCCCTTGAGGGTGTCCCCACTCCAGGGAGGACCCTGCACAGGCCCTGCTAGAAGGGGTGTGTCAGAAAACCCTGCTCTAAAGTCACCCTGGGCTTTTCTAGGCTGGAGTGCTGGACTGGCAGTCAGGTGTCCCCCGGCAGCAGCTCAGCAGCTTTAGGCAGGTTCTCAGTGGTGTCACTTGTCTCTTCCTTTATTGGGTTTTTTTGTCAGCTCTGCCACATCTTCCTCTCTCTCAGGATGTTCAGCTTTGGGATTGATGAGTCTGATTTTAGCATTATTGAACACAGAAAGCAGCATGAGCCCACCCCCCTCCATTCACCACTGATAGCTTTCAATCAGGGCTTTGTCTTACCCATTGCAGGCAGAGCACCCTGCTGGCTGTGCCAGAGTGGGTGCTGTATCCCAAGTGCAGGTTCTCCTGTCTGTACTGGAGGGGTTAATTTACTGCAACACACTCACTTCCATCTGCAGAGCAAGTAACTTCTTGGATTTTTGAACTGTGTGCATTTCTTGGAACTTTGAGTTTGGTTTTCTCCTGAATTTACTTCTTAGTCTTTCTCACAAGGGACGTTTTGTCACCTAAAGCAAAATAAGAAACTATTTTAGATGGGTTTTGGGGGACTGATTAGGTTGAGTATACCTCTAAGTCATTATTTGGAAAAGGGAAATAAATGATTGCTAACGTATGTGAAATGATCCTCAGTGCGGTGAGTTTGGAAATTTTACTTGAATTGCAAGTCAGAAGGTTTTGAAGTTGGTGTGGGTTGATCACCTGTTGTGTGGTTGGTTTGACCTGTTAATGGTGGTTGGCTTTTTGACTTGTAGACCACAACTGAGTCCCCTGTTGCTGTGGAGACCTTGGATGATGTTCCTGAGCACGTGCTTAGGGGCCTTCCTGAGGACGTGAGGCTCTTCCCATCTGCTGTCGACAAGACTCGGCTTGGTGAGTGCTGCAGCTGTGAAAAGAAAATGAAGATTTTTACAGAAATAGCTCACATAAACTGGAGTTGCTGTGAAAGCCTGCTGCCCTCCTGTGCTGGGTAGAGATGATGCCTGGTGTATTTGGCTGAAATAATTCCTCTTGGGAAGACTGGACAGCTCCCCAGCCCAAGACAGACACATGTAACAATGTTAAGAACATGAACTTTGAGTAGAAGACTTGCTTGGAATAATTTAGATTAGTTTTAACTCCTGGTAATGTGTCTCCTCAGGTGTCTGGGCAACAAAGTCAATTTTGAAAGGCAAGAAGTTTGGACCATTTGTTGGTGACAAGAAGAAAAGATCTCAAGTTAAGAGCAATGTGTACATGTGGGAGGTAAGAAACAGCTTGTAAATGGAAAAATGTGCCTGTCCCCAGGTCAATATTTTGTATTTAGCCTTTACTTTTCCCAGATATTTTAGAAATAAACTTGATGTAAGGTAATTGCCATCTGTTACTGCCATTACTAATGGTTATTTATAGAGACTTGGATGGAACACCTATTCTGAATTACAAAGCTTTATAAACCATTGACATTGTTTGAAATTCTGGTTGTATTTCTTATATGCTGGGTGTGGATCATAGCTGCCCTTAGGAGTTTATTGGTGATCTTTGCTTTGTTGGATTGAACCCTGAGTGTAACTGAGTGCTCTCAACTGCTTATGAAATTAGGGAAATTAGGAGGATATGGAATCTCTTAAGGAAGCCACATCACTCCTCCTCATTTAGCCCTTTGAAAACCAGCTTTTGGAGTTTTTGTAAGAGGTCTCAAGTGTTGCAGTATTTCTTGAAGCAAGAGCTGTCTGGGCAGTTGAGCAGCTCTGGAAGCACCACTGGTAGTCAGGAGACCTGGGATGTTATATAGATTTCAAAATGTAAGTGTCATCACCTGGAGCTGAGTCCCATCTAGAGTGTCTTTAAGGCAGTTCATAACCACTTCCAAAGACTTCTTCAGTCTTTCTGAAGACAAACACAGGATGTGGTTTTAGCAAAGTGAAGAGTCAAGGAGGGGAGGGGTGGAGGAACTGTGGCATAGAATGTTCTGGAACATGGATTTTTAGGCTAAAGACCCTGATGATGTGTCTTTAAAGACTAATAAAGACACTAACAGCCATCCATGTGTCCCTTGCTTGCAAAAATGGAACTCCCTAAAACACTAAAACCATGCACAGAGCTTAGAGTTAACTTCTATCAGAGGAATTGATCTAGGACATTCCCATTAATGCAAATCACCCTTTAGATAAGCAATACAGTTTTCAAGTATGATGTTTACTGCATTGAGCTCCTGCTAGCACAAACTCCACTGCATGAGGTATCTCCAGTTTTGATCTGTAACAGGAACATTTGGTGAGATCGAATCAGTCAAGTAAATTATTGACCTTACAATTGTGTTTCTCAGTGCTGGATGCTGAATGTTCATGGTGGATATTTTTTCAGTTTGTGTTGAGAAATGATAGGTGCAAGCCAGCTGTTTCAGAGTTCCCTGGTTTGCAATGCAGGTGATAATGGGAGCCCTTGTTAGATTGCAGATTAATAGTGATTTTAGAGTTAGGAAAAAAAGCAGCTAAAATGAGAATGCAACAGTTGGTCCCAAATGCTGATACGTGAAAGCAGTCCAGAATCTCAACTGCTAGAAAATATGGTTTGTAGAAGGATGGTGGTGTGTAGGAGCAGTTCAGAATATGGACATTCATCTTGGGGAACAACCTTTTCCACAAGCCTTCCATTTGCTTCTTTAGTCAAATTAATCTGAATAAAAAATTAGGCTTCTAAAACTGGCATCTCCAGTCAATTTTCATGATTTTGAACTGTCATACCAGAGGCTCACTGTGAAAAAGATGAGTTGTGCATGTCAGTATATGCCTCTGGTGTCTGAGGAGAGAACATATTTTCCTTTTCTGCTGGTGAAAAGCCACAGTTGGGAAAATGAGAGCAAGTATCTCAAAAGGGAAGGAAATGCTGGTTTGGAATGACTGGCACAGCTGTGCTGAGTGGGTTTTATTGTGGGTACAGGAATCACTTAGAGTCACAATGTTATGGAGAGGAGTTGGAGCTGTTTTCTTTCTCACAGTGCACAGGGCCTTTAAACAATATTCTGTAAATTAGAAAAGCCATAACGTATTTTGGTTTGTGGAAAAAACCATAATAAAGTAATACAAAAACATATTAGGGATATATGGATATATACATATATATGGAGATATATATATATATATGGAGATATATATATATATATGAGCAGGTGTCCCTGTGTGTGCTGCCTGACCCACAGGTGAGGCACTGAGTGCTCAGTGCAGCTATGAAATGCAGTTTTGGTGTGAGCAGGTGTCCCTCTGTGTGTCCCACAGTTGTATTACTGGCCTGGGGTGGCATTGAGTGCTCAGTGCAGATGTCAGATGCAGTTTTGGTGTGAGCAGGTGTCCCTCTGTGTCCCACAGTGTATTTATTACTGCCCTGGGGTGGCACTGAGTGCTTTGTGAAGCTATGAAATGCAGTTTTGGTGTGAGCAGGTGTCCCTCTGTCTCCCCACAGGTGTACTACCCCAACCTGGGCTGGATGTGTGTGGATGCCACGGACCCAGAGAAGGGCAACTGGCTGCGCTACATAAACTGGGCCCGCTCGGGGAAGGAGCAGAACCTCTTTCCTCTGGAGATCAACAGGACCATTTACTACAAGAGTTTAAAGGTATCACTGTCTGAACAGCTGCTACTTTGTTGTCTTTTAACACTGTTTATTCTGGTTTATTGCAAAATTTTTCTTATTATTTATATTAAACATATTTGAAACATTTTATGAAACATAATTAAAACACTGCAAATGCTACACATCACTGGTATAAACTCTTATCTGCCAATACAGTTGACATTGGATTTACTGTTAAACTGCAGGATATTTCAGCACTTAGTCTATTTTACTGGGTAATAGTTTGCTGTAGCACCAAATTTGATACAAACTAGAATGAGAAACTACAGAGTATATGAAAGAAATGTTTTTCTGTTTTTGTAGATAGCAAGACTCTTTCTGCTGAGGATGTTTTTGCAGTAATCAGTTAATTTTATGGTCTGTGCATCTTTTGACAAAGTTTGGCTGTCAAGATGCTTTTATGGGTAGCTCCATGAAACTATTTCTCATGGTTTTATATCATTTTGATTTTGTTCAGGGAGGGAGGGGGAGGCAGGGAAAATAATGTAATTCCTGAAGCATTTTATCTCCCTAATCAAGGAAAAAAATGGTTTAACTATAATGGAGGAGCATGTCAGGTTAAAAATATTGGGGCTCTAAAGTATTTCTTGAATCCCTGATCAAAACCTCCTAGCAGTGAGTGTGTGTAGCTTGACTTAGTTTTTATTTAAAATAATTTTGGGTAGTATATAAATACTTTTGGGGTATATGCAGTTTTGGTTTTGCACTATTGCCATTCCTTCCATTTCCTTGTGAGGTCAGCAGTATCTGTAAGTAACTGGTATTTGCTTCATAAAAGAGTGAGTTGATCCTGTGCGGTTTTTGAAGTTTATGGGGCAGTACAGCAGTAGGTAAATGTTAGATTTTAGGTCACTCAAGCTTCTAAACATTTTCTGAACTTTGTAATGACATTCAAGTAGAGGTTCACTATTTCCAGCCAGACTAGTAATTTCCCTGCAGTGTTTATTCACAGAGGCAGGCTCCCAATAGGACTCTGTACCCAGCCTTGGTTTCTCTAGACATTTTATCTTGGATTTCCTCTGCCTTTGCCCACAGCTCATTAATATAGGTGTGCTTTTGGAGTCACTCTGACATTTTAAATTTCCCATTGAATCTTTTCTGCAAAAGTTTCAGTCCTGACAGAGACAAGCATTCACATATTTAAAATTTATTTATTTGGGGGATGATACTGCACTTTGGAAAATAACTGTACTGCTAAAAGAGGCTGAGCCCTGCTGACAGAATAACAAATACCTTGTCTCAGCACTGGAGTATCCTTTTGTTCCTTTGGCTGTTGTCTCTTGATGAATTTTATCCCAGTCACACCTTTCTGCTAACTGAGACAAAAGAAGGATGTGATTAAAAACATCTTAAATGTCCTTATCTTTTGCATGTGATGTTAGGGTCTCTACACTGCCATTTCAAACCTGCTGTGAATTTACCAGCCCAGCTATGAGCACATGGTTCTTTCCTGATCTTTATCATAATTCATACATTTAGGGGAACTCCACTTGCTGACAAATAAGCAGCACAGGTTTTAATTACCCCCAAAGGAAAATTCAAGTGGCTCGTGTGTAATTTTGTTCTGCTTTACCTTGAAGCATTGAAAGTGGAGTCATGGGGTCTTATTTTTCCCGAGGTTTCCTTCAGCTTTTTGAAGGTTTTTAATTTGTAAGTTAAACAGGCTGATTTCCAAGCCTCATTGCTGAGATAACAAAGTCCAAATGTGCTTGGTGTGGAGCCACCTCAGAACTGTAGAGCTGAAATTCCCTGTTCCCTGCTCTCAATGAGTATTCACAGAATAGAGTAGAGCTTGTGAGTGAGCACAAGCAAATCTTTTTTCTCTTCCATCTTGTCTTCATCTTTACTGAAGGGCTGAGGGTATTTGTAAGCTGCTTTGCATCTGCTTTCCCCAGGACGCCTGGGAGAGAGCTGTGATATTGCAGGGGAGCAGCTTCAAGCCATGATGCAGTTCCAGCTCCTCCTGCCTCTGCTCATGAGAGGAGCTCGCTGTGTAGTGTGGTTCTCCACACAGGACAAAACTTGAATTCTAGAAAAAGTAAAATACACTGAAAACTCAGTTTCAAAAAGTCTTCTGAAGAAGCTTGACCGCGAAACTGTCCCTGATTAAAATGAAGTTAATTTGCTTGCCCAACAGGTTTGTAGTACCTCAAGGTCCTCCCTGTTACACAGGAGAGAGCAGATAATGTTGGGTTAGAGTGTGAAAGATTCACACAAGTAAATGTCAGACTGTTCACTTTGGTTATGTTTGGTGAGATGAGGCCACACCCAGGTGCAGAAGCACAGTATCACAGTAAAATGCAGTGTTTGTGGTGAAAAAGAGATACTCTGATGAGCTCAGGCAGGCAAATGCTTATCTCAGTCTGTGCAGAACACATTAGAGTGCTTGAATGTGCACAGCTAATTGATTTTTAGACAATCTGTGCTAGAACCTCTTAGGTTAATAACTTGTTAGATATTACTTCTGAAAATAACAAATTTTAAACTTGCTGTAAGCCTTTTGAACAAAAAAATACTCAGATTAAGGGCAGTTAAATGTTGCAGTTAAAACAAAAAGCACAAAAAAGTGCATGGGAATTATTAACCTAATGAGCCTTCCCAAAATTAATGCCTTTTTTTTTTTAGCCAGGCTGTCCCTGCCTGACACTGCTACACCAAGGATCTCTAGGGAATAGTTTGGAGGAGGTTGGGTTTTGGAGTTGTTGCTGGAGGGTGTCACGAGGAAGAGTGGTGGTACAAGTAGCACTTGCTCAGTGTAGTCCTTCTCTCCCCTTGCTACTGAGGGAGCATCTTTAATTGTCTGGTTTTGAAGCTGCTGCATCTCATTTTAGAAGTGCAAGGTTAGAGGGCTTAATTTAGATTCTAGAGCAGTCCCAATAAAACTAAATTCATCAAGTTGAACGTTAGCTCCAGCCACACAGCCAACAAATTACGTGCTCATTACCACCTTGTGTTTGCATTGCCTGAAACCTCATCCACATCTTTGCTCTGCCTTTGTATATTTTTTAGATGATAAAGATTTTTTTTTTTTTGCATCAGACAGCTCAGCTGCATTCCTTGCTGCTCACCAGCTTCAAGACCATGCAAATAACTTTGCCACTATTTATCCTATCAGGCCTCTGGAGCTCAAGGAAGCCAAGCCATAGGCTTTGCTTGTGTTGTAACTTATTCTTCCCTCACTTGTTGGGATCTTGCAGCTCTTGTTGTTCCAGTGTCTGGGGGTACGATGGTAATTATCACCTTTATCATGTGCTGGGAGACCCACTAAAAATGGGCTGTAGAAGAAAGAAATCCTACTTTCCTGCTTGATCCAAAATTCCCCTTTGGCTTCAGACTGGGAATATTAGTCTGAGGAAACCCTTGGCTCTGATGTAATGACTGAAAACAGGATCTGGCCTCTACAGGCCCGTGTTCATTAAGCCCTGAAAGAGGGGAATTAAAGTTAAGGCGTTTAAATTTTTCTTGGTTTTGGGTAAAATGCTTCAGGAAATGGAGAAACAACAAGGAAGACTTAAAAAGTAATTAAAATCTTTAGTCTGCCAACTTGGGGACTTACTAGTTTGAATCTGGTATTTTAAGGAGCACGTGAAATGAACTGATCAATAGAGCTTCTTTTGTTGTCAGTGCTGGGAGTATGAGTAGCATTTGCAGTGATGCCCATTTGACTAATTTAGTCTGTGATTTTTTTTTTTTTAATTTGATTAAAAAGAATAGAAATAATCGATTTGGAATGGCAAACAAACCTCCGATTTTTGTGATGAAGTGGATTTATTAAACATGTTTTAATTATCTCTATTCTCGTTAACCCACTGTGACAATCTTTTCCTGGGTCTTTAGATTTTGTTCCATATCCCAGCTGTAGTGGCTGCCTCAGCAGTAACTTATATTGTAATTAATTAATGTTATTTAATGCTATGTAGGTATGTTTGTCCCAACCTGGCTGCTCTCTGAAAAATAACACTGAATATCCATACAAGTGAGCCCTGGGATTTAAATCAGTGTCACCATTTGAGGCAAAACCACAATTTGGGACATTACAGCTGGAAGGTTCATGCCAAAAATAATAATAACAGCAACAACAGTGTATGAATTATTAATACTAGGACTATATTAATAATTAACTATATAACCATATTAATATTAACTGTAACTTTATTAATATTATCTCTGTAATGTCAGGAACTGTAGTGATGAGCCAAGGAGCAATGGATACAAATAGAAAAAGGGGAAATTTAGGTTTGATGATAGATTCTTCCCCGGAAGGGTGGGGCTGTGGCAAAATCTCCTGATTTTGTCTTTTTAAATTTTGTTTTGTGATTTTTTTTTTTTGTGATTTTTTTTGTGATTTTTTCCTCTTCTATATTTTGCCATTTTTAGGGGTTATCTTTTATTTTGGTATTTTTCTGGGCTTTTGTCACATTCGTGGGGTCTTTTCTGTGGTTTTTTTTGTGAATTTTTTGGGGGGCAGTTTTTGTTAATAATTTCTTTTTGGTGGTTTGGGGGTTTTGTGTGTGTGTGTCACAAGGGGGTTTTTGGGCTGATTTGGGGTGTTCTGTGGGTGTTGTGTGTGTGTTTTGGGCTGGTTTTGGGGTGTTTTGCTGCTGTTGTGTGTGTGTTATGATCTGTGAGGAAGTTTTTGGGGTGTTTGTTCGGTTGTTTTTGGGCTGGTTCTGTGGTGGTTTTGGGGTTGTTTTTGGGGCTGTTTTGGGACTGGTTTTGGGCTGTTTCACTGCTGTTCTGTGTGTGTGTGTTGTGATCCGTGAGGAGGTTTTTGGGCTGGGTCTGGGGTGGTTTTTGGGGCTGTTTTGGGGTT